>JAUZNJ010030618.1:0-14675 GCA_034780135.1 Jordanella pulchra
TGAAAAAACTTATAGATTTTAATTTTTAACTTTTTTATTTTAGTACCCAAAAAAAAAAAAAAAAAAAAAAAAAGAAATCCATACCAGCCTGTCTCTGCAGTCTGGGTCTGTTGTTTATTCCCAGCGTTGAGTAGGTACGAAGCAAGGAATACAAACTAGACAGGCTGCCAGATAATTTTTTTGGGACTGTGAGAGGAAGCTGGAGTACCCAGAGAAACCCCCCCCCCCCATGCAAAGAGACAATACAAACTCCTCAAAGAATGTATCTTCATACTTCATGAAATTCCTTATTTCTATGTAGCAAATGGAAACTGTGAAAATATTATTGTTCAACTGTAACGAGGTGTGCTAGTCTACTTTATAAAGTTCTTTTAGTATACTGGGTCTAATGAAAGTCTACAATGTTCAAAAATTCCTGATCTGAAATGCATAAATGTATATTACAACAATTTGATTAGGCAGAAGAAATGGTCAAATGTTTTAAAATATCTATAAATAACCTGTCTTATTAAACTTCATCTAAGCTAAACTTTCTTGCATTCTTTATAAATTATCTCCTCCTGGAACTCTTTGGTTTTGCTCTTTGAACATTTCTCTTTGGACTTAAGCTGCCCTAATTTTCTCTCCTTGTATTTTACAGTATGTTTTAGTGTGTGTGTGTGTTTATAAAAAAAGAAAAGCAGACTACTGTTAGCCAAAGTAAGAAGTGTCCAAACTAAAAAGACGACTTTCTGCTTTCTTGACGATGTAAAGAATGAAAAAAAAAAAGAGATCAAACAGGGGAGCTATTGGATGCATCAACATCTACCTCAAAGTTTTGTAGCTCTGTGAATAATCATGATGGCAAAAAACACTATTTTGAAAAGTATTCATACGAAAGAAATGTCCCTTGACATTTAAATGAACCAAATTTTTATATAAAGGTGAACCAATATCGGGAAAACAACAAAGGTATTTTATGCATTCAAATGTCTGGTAATGTGACAGTTCTAGGAATTGAGAAACACTGGAGATAATTTGATATATTTTCCACTTTCTCTGCTTCTTCTGTGTTATCTCAATCTACAGTGGCCAAGTTCTCTGCAGAGACCATAAAACTCAACTCCCACACTTTTTTTCCATTTAAGTCCAGCCCTTAAAAATGACCTTTGATGTTTAAAGGATGATTCACAAAGTCTCACTGTTAAAAAATTATATATAAAAAAAAAAAAAACCTTTGATGGTGAACTATGATTTGTTCATGTGATTGTCTGTTGCCATGCCAATAACAAGCCTTACAGAAGGGAATCATAGGGTTGTCTTTGATTGCAGACAGGAGGATGTTACCTGTTGAAGAGAAAGTTTTCCATCATTTAGATCATGTGGGAGTTATGAGGCTTTGCATGAGATGTGTTTATCCTGCAGAGTGTCACGCTTTGACTTGTTTCTGAGCTGTAGACACTGCCTGCCCCGGAGACTCCCATTTGGAGCTGCTGCTCATGTCCAGGCTTGTCTGGAAGCTCTCACCTTTCTACAGAGTTTAATGAGGGAACCATGAAGTAGATCAGAGGGTAGTCACCACAACCCTACATGTAACATGTAACAAGATCCCTAAACAAGGCATTAACTACGGAAGTTTGTAGACAGGATTAGAGTTAATTCACTGTAACTTTAAATCATAATACATGCCAAGATGGGGAAATACTTACAGCTCAGAAAGCAAATAGGGAAAATGTGCAAACTCAAGGTATCAGAGCATCCCTGCACCGCTGTTAAAGTCTTAATTCGCTAATTTTGGGATTAACAACAGAGCTCTGGGATAGAAGATCACAGTACTGGGAACAGCTGACTTGTCCACAAGGTATTTTCTGTATAAACAGTCTTGCAAAAGTATTTTACTACCCTTAAAAGTTTTTCATATGCCATCACTTTACAATTACAGGCTCTAATAGGTTTTTTTACAGTCATACTCTAAGGTAATTTAGCTTTATGTGGATAGCTGAATTTTATTTAAATGCTTCTTCTGAATGGAAGTACATCTTAGAGAGGTCCAGTAAGAGACCCTGTGGAGAGAGCCAAAGATTATTAGAAGGTCATTAAACTCTAAGGACTCAGCTGATTGGTTATATCAATCATTCAAATGCAAATAGAAACATGTAAAAGGCTTGTCTATAATTATAGATAATATGCAAATCCTTTCTATTCTTCTATGTTGCTTTCAGTTTATATTATTTTGTCTATTAAAAGATGTCTGCTTTTTTGAATTTGTAGCTCAAGTTGCCTGTCCCTTCTCAGTGCTGGGAAAAGGGATCTTTTCCAAGGTCTAGGGAATGGGTCTCCTTTATGGGGTTGGTGCCCAGATCTGTCAGAATAGTTTATTTGTGAAGTGTTTAGGAAAGGGTTTGGTTTCTATTCTTGTGTGTCTTTTCGTTGACAGCATATGTCTGTGTGAGGGCATAAGGGTGGGATTGTGTGAAAGTGACTGGATGCATCTGAATGTGTTTTTGTCTTTGTCAGGTTGAGTGTTTGGCTGCCTCCATCTACTGGTCTACCCGAGGTCCCAAACATTAGTGGGGGACCTTTTCCTTCCCCCATTTTGTTCCCTGCAAACAACTAGTATGTCTATCTGCTGGTATGTTGTTGGTTCTCTCTTCAGGCTGAATGCTTTGTCTCATTGGTTGCTGGGCTGGACCTAGGCCCCCTGGACTGGTTTCTGGGCCTCAGATTTCTGGGCCCACTTGGTCGGCCTTGGGTGTGAACAGCTGCCAGCAGAACTTATACGGTCATTGCTGCAGCCCCTTTAGGGTTCAGCACCATAGCCTCTTGGTTCTGGTCCCCGGCCTCATGTCTGCCCATCTCGGGTAGTTTTTGCTATCCTTTTCATCTGCCCTCTCTGTGTCCCTTTACTGTGGGCTTTCTTTGGACATCTTGGGCTCTGGTTTCCTCTGCATCTGCCCGGGGTTCTTTGGGGTGGGTCTGGAGCACCTCACACCTGCTATTGAGCATATCTTCCAGCTGAAGAAGTCTTATAAACCTTGTATACGCTCATGTGTATGCACCACATCCGGGTGTATACAACACTTGTATGGTGTTCACAGATACACAGTTACTCTCTATGTCTCTGTCTCTCTCTGTCTGTCTGTCTGTCTGTCTGTCTGTCTTTGTGTCCATTGCATATGATTTACTTCTAAAGCCTCTCCTAAAATAAGTGTTCTATATAATTCCTAAAGAAAGTTTGATGTTTGTGTGTTTGATTTTACATCAGAAACAAACTTCTTGTTTCACTAAAAACAAACAAAAAAAATCTTTTGATTCTGTAATTGGGCTCATTCAGACCTTTTTTTACTAAAACCAGTTTGTCTCTTAGAAACAAAATCTGTCTCCTTTCAGAAATCTATGATAACTGAATATTTTCATGCTGTTAATGACCGGAACAAATCAAAAGGACATCTTTAGGCCAGAAATCATACAAAAGCATGAACCAGAGTAATAGAGGTCTACAGTTATCTTCCCGATAATTTCATTTATGTCTTTTTATTTGTAATTATTCCATGATGTCACACAAGGAGCCAATTTTCTTAAAGGGTTTCCCTAAGTATGCTATCATCATTTGGGCTTTATTTTTGTGCAGTTTGAAGAGCTGTTGCCATGGAGCAAGAAAGTCTTGGGTTTGAATCCGAGCCTGGGGACTTTCTGCAGTTTCTATTTCACCTTCCCATAACATCACTTCTATTTCAAGTGGTGTCTTTAAAATGCCCTTAAGTTTGAGTTTATTGGAACATGGTTACATGGCCATGCGATAGACAGGTGACCTGTCGAGGGTGCAGATTGCTGAAGACAGATACCAGCCCATCTAATGAATGAACTGTATAGAAGATGGTTGGATGGAAAATCAAAGTTACTTAGAACATCCCAACTAATCTGAAAATAGTTTTAACCTGAATGAGTTTAAGCAAAAAAAAAAAAAAGAAAAAAAAGACTGTGTGTAAACATCTGCATCGGCTGATATTCTGTAAATCACACTTTTACTAGCTTTCCATTGAAATAATAGATTGCATTGCCCTGCACACTGAAGGAAATGCTTCAGATTTTCTATAGAAGTCTTTGTCACAAGGGTCTTTGGTAGTGAGATCCTGACCCTACTTAGAGTAGGATTAAATGTGTGTGTGCGTGTGTGCATGTAAGACTATCACTGTGTGCACACTGAATGTAGTCTGAGCACTCAAGCTCTTCCACCCATCGGCCCAGATTCCAGCGGACCTCCATGCTTGGAGTTTGAGGGGGCGTTGAGGTTGGAGAGCAGACTTTGTGACTCATTACCCAACAATCCACCCAGTCGGCATGTCCTCCAAACATCTACCTCCTAGCTCCATCCCAGTCCTCAAGCTTCTTGTCCTCTGGCTTGGGGAGCCAACACTCATTTCCAAACACACACACACACATTCACTGATGGTTGATAGAAGAAAAGAGTTTTTGTTTCAACAGCTAAACAAATGTGAAAGCCCTCTATGTGTTCACATTCATGTATGCTGTCATGAACTAGATCTTCAGGCACATTGTCAAAGTCATTTAAAATCTGTTTCATCTGACTGAGATCCTTCTTCTAATTGGTGTAGATGTTAGCATAAAGCCTCAGCTTTATACTGTATGAAGCTTTTATTCCAATGATTTACAAAAGTAAGATTCCATCTCTGAACTGGTCTAAATGTACATCTGACCATTTCATCCGGGTACGTCAGGATGAGGAGACGTTTGTGTTTCTGACAAGCAGTGGCATTTCTTTGAAAAAACCTGCAGAGGAGATGAAATCAGGGGACTTCCTGCAAAAAAGCAAAGGATCCAAACAAAAATGTCAGAAAGACAGTGACTTACAAACATAAGTGAAAATAATTGTCATTTCAAATTAGCCTGGATATAGCATTAATTTTAGAATTACACCGGAAATATAAAAAAAAAAAAACCCCTTCAAATATTGACTACAAAACAGGAAATCTATATGTGAACATGCATGCGTCTTCTTGGACGAATTATAAAACATTTAAGCACTGATCTTGTGATATCTGACCAGCCTATGTTTGCTTTGCTGAAGTGTGTTTTAAGTGCGCTGTCTAACCTGATTAATGCTAACCACGCTGTCGCCTGTGGCAAAAGGTCGTCCCTGTGTTCATTTTAAGGGCAGGGCAAAGACACAGAGAAGCTTTGTGAGCAGCATTGCTTCTTGGGAAAGACCCTTGAGATGTAAAAAACAGGACTTCCTTTTTTTTCTTCCTTAAGTCTTCCTGTTTTCTCTTGCTGTATTTATTTCAAAACAGAAACTAAATCTACACCACCCTCTGTACGTTATTGGGGTTAACGTGTAGATGGTTAGATTGTTAGCAGCTTTTATAATCATTTACATCAAACCTCACCTCAGTGAAAAAGTATGAAGCATTGGAAAGAAGATAAGAAAAATACCAACCCCCATGTAGAGGGCTGTTGGTAGATGACATTTTAAACACATGAAACTTCAACCCAGGGTAAAAAAATATATCACTGATTTTAAATGAGGACATATAAGACATATTAAACAATACATTTTAGATTTGATGCGTCTCCTGTCTCCCTCTTGTAAAGATCGACCCACGTAGAATGATGTTATGTGGCCTGACGGACTGGATCGGCAGTGATTGAATACTCTCTTTCGTCTCTTTGAACAATTCGGCTCTGTCAGTTCGTCTGTGATGGATGGAGACATTTGTTACTGCTGTAATGTGCTGTTGAAGTGATCACAGAGCCGGTTGCCGCGCAGTGAAACAGCACAGCGGATGTGGGAAAGCTGGAAGGCAATTTGTGTGAAGCTAATTTCTGATGGAGGGACTGTATGTCCGGCTTCCTACGCCGCTTCTTGTGTTCCCATTAAGCTAAGAAATATTATAACAGACATTTGGAAGTGATCATGGTGTAAAACATAACTTTACCCAAGGGTTTAGCCTTGAAACTGAAGGATTGTAGCATTTAATAGAACATCACTGATGTTTTTTTTTTCATATTAGTGTATTTAATGCATTTTAGTGAAACATTTCTAAAGGATTTGTGCCTAGAGGCTGAAATGGCTCTATAGGAAAACCTAATAATGACCAGTTTTAAATGTTTTCCTTTTTTGACCTATGAGATCTTTATTTAAAACATTGTGTCTTTTAGAAGGAAAGCAGGACCACAGCAGTGGGTATTAGTTTCAACATCCTTTGTTTTATTTTTTTAATGTTTTAATTTGAACAGTTATTTAAAACATCCTTTCTTACTCACCCTTTAAGTGAGTTTGATTGATTGGTTTGTTCTGTAGTTTTGTTTCTCACAGTTAAAATTTTGGCTCAGGGAACAGATATATGAACTTTTATAATCCATTTACCGCAGACCAGACTTGTATTTGGCACTACTGTTTTTTGGGTTTTTTTTGCACTGTTGTTTTATTTTTTCACCGTTAAATTCGTATCACTACTGCACTTTATTTTCATAACTGTATTGCACTGCTATTTTCTATATTGTATTGTCGAAATTGTCAGTATATTGTCGAAAGCTGTAAGCAAAGAAATATCGTTTTGGCTACACCTTGTGTATATAAAATGACAATACAGTTTGTCTAAGATATGAGCAAGCTGGAAAGTGACACTTTTTAAAATTAATTTCCTGACTTGTGGAGATGAAAACATATGAGCTTTACTTGAACATCATGTTTTCTTGTTCTTTAGATTTTGAATAGTAAGCCCCGTTCTAAGATAATAGTTTGTAACATTTATATGAACACCCTTAGGAAATGAAAAGTCATGGATTATTACGTAAAGCTTCCTGGTACTGTTTAAGTCCTTGACACATTGAATGAAATCAAATAATTGAATGAAATAATCAAAGTTTTCTATATTTTTCAGTGAAACATAGATGCTGTTGGTAAATTATAAAATAATTGTTTTGAAGTATGTTTATAAAATGCTTCTTTTGCATGTTTATCCAAATATAAGGTTTTCTGCTGTAATCATATTTTGTTTGCAAAATATAGACACAGATATTATTTTCATTCATAACAGTTTCTTTAAAGCAATTAATCAGAAATCCTGTTATAAAATTATTGTAGATAGAACATTTTCTAATTAATTCACATCTATTTATTATGAGTATAAAACAGCTGATATAAAATGTTTCTATTATTAAGGTATGTGAAAAGGGAAACTGCAGATGCTCATATACTCGCTGTGAATGTTGATGTATTTTTGATCCTGTTTGTTTTTCAGAGTAAAGATGAGTTTTAATGACTTCCTGGAAACCCTTTAGTGGATTGTTCATAAAACATCCAGGATCCCTGATAATGAAGTGATCATTCCTGCAGTATCGTTTTTCCTGCGTTGGCAGCAAATATTTCCTGTTTTCAGTCTTCTTCTCTCAGTAAACTCATCCACTGCTGGTGGTAATAATTTCATTCTCTTTTCTGGAATGTTTCCCCTCCCTTAATGCGCCCATTTATCTACCTCATGTGCTACATCTCAGCCGGACTCATTTCCTCTCACCCTGATATTGCCTTTGCACCGGAGGTCAACGTTACAGGTTATTACAGCCATTTATTTCACCTGGAGTTTCTTGTCAGACCAAGTTGATTATTCTACAGTCTTGTTAGCCAGATTCAAAATGAGTTTGTCTACATTGTAATTCACAATCTGCTGGTGTTATGTTTCATCTGAAGTTGGGGATTTACGGTTAACATAATAAAGACCCAGCAGTGATTTGAATTAAACTTATCTGCAGGTTTATATCAGACCAGAGAGGGAATTCTAATGCTCCTGTAGACCGTTGTTGGTCATTTCTTCTCACACCCACTCAGACAGGTGCTGGTCATTGAACCTTCCCTCAGGAGCCGGACTGCAATGGGACTGTGATCACACAGAACCGATCCAGACCTGAGCTCCAGCTGCAGCAGTCTGCTTCTGTGGGAACAAGCTGAAGGATGACTTCATCTAAATGAAAACCCAGATTCAACTCTTGCAAAAGTTTTCTTTCTGCATATACAGCCGTGGAAATAATGAATACACTGACCTTGTTTTCTTTTTCTTTTGTTTATTCTATTCTTCAAGTAATAAGTATATATTTTGAACATAAAATTGAAGAAACAAGGATTGTCTGATATTTTTTTATTAATATATGCTGGAAGGATTTGTTCAAACTATAAAAAAAATAAATATTGTTACGTTATTTTTCTAATGAACCAATCAAACAGTATCCATTTATATTTCCACTATGAGGCTTTCCTTTTCCCCTGAAAGTACTTCTGGCTCAGCGAATCAATGTTGATTTGTATTACTGGCCTGGATGGGGCCCTTTGACTAAACTATTACTGTCCTCATCTCTGTGTAGAATGTTTATCTTTTCCATAGAAGGTATCCATGGTGTTGTGCATAGACACTTTTAGCAGACCTTGTCCACATATTGCATGGCATTCATTTATAGAGACTGTAATGGAGGATGCTCAGGGATCCGTTATCAGAATTGATCATGTATCTCCAAACATTAAGAGTTTAGAGTTTTGCATACAGAGTTTGATTTAATGTTCCAAGTTCATAGTAATGAGTCTGGTTGTAAACATGAGAAACTGGCGTTTTAACTTCCACCATAATCTCAGAATTACAGAAACAAGGTTCACTTTCTGAAGAAAAGAAATGTTCTTTCCTTGAAACTAGAACCCAACAGCTTCTGTATTAACTTTAGACACTCTGGGAAATCACCACACTGTCGTGATTTATCTTTATTTATTTTTTCATTTCTGTATAGCTTTAATATTCTTTTTCCTCCGTTTCTATTTCTCCTGGGATTCGCTTTGCTACAACTGATTACTTTGACATTTATTACTAGAACAAATAACCACCTGCCAGTCACTGTCATGATTTACTTGACAGTTATTCAGGTTTCATATACAGACATCCAAGTTGAACTTTAACAGTTATATGTAAAGAGACATTCATCACTCAGGGAAAAGTATTTTCTTTTTGTATTTTGTGCTGCATGCATTCCCTCCTGTTAAGGACCACAGTAATGGAGGGGGATTGAAGCTTATCTCCAGCACTTAGTGGGTTAAAAGTGGTATACATAACTGTATCTGCTCAGCAGGTCACTGGTCCCTTTTTATTTGTACAGTAAAGACCTTATTTTTCATCCTATAAATGGAAATATTTTTTATTCACTCCTACAATAACAGTGAGCCAAGAGTACTTGCTAAAGGAATGATATACACAGAGTAAAGAGGAGGCAATAGCTGCAAAATATGCGAAATGCTTACAGGCTCAGCTAATAGCCCAATAAGAGCAGAGACACATTCAAACACTGAAGCTCTATGTTATGAAAGAAAAGCAAGAGGTAAACTTATTGTACATAGCAGCAGTAACAGCTAAACTACATATATAATTATTTATTACAGGATTCTCAATTAAAATATATACCTAACAAATAGGATAAAAGGATGTGTACTAGACTAAAGTAAAAAAAAAAGCAGAAAAACTTAAGTGAACTAAATCTAAGTTGGAGAAGATACATGAAATAACCATATTCAAGTCTAAGGACAATGCAAAGCATATTCTGAAGGTTTTAGAGACCAACAGTTAGAGTTTATGGGCCTCTCTGTAGTCCAGACTATCTCTGGTGGCCACAGCCACTTTTCAGCCTTTAAATGGACAAAAATGATTAACAAGAACACACATGTTGTTGCTCTCAGAGTCCAGTTCAAAGCTGAACTCTGTCTCAGACATATAGAAGCTACACTTTCTGACAATGATCTCTGCTGACTTCCTGCTTCCTGAGGCCGCAGAGAGGCACGTGGAGCTCGTTTATCCTCGGCCTTCCACCCCCACTCCGCCTCGTAGACATTCCTGACAGCGTCTCCTCTCGCTGTCTGAGGCTTTAGTCCAGACAGCTGGGTCTAAAGCAACATGATAGCTCTCTCACCGGAGAGGCCCTTAGCACTACTTTGTATAAGCTGTCTATTTGCTGTTTGTCTAATTTACGGATACATATCAGATATACAAGGCTTAGATGAAAGTTGGTGTAATACTGATAAAGTTTACATTTATACCTCATACTTTCTGTTCTTTATTCTTATTTTTAAAAATAAAATTCAGATTCCTTTCCACTGATTCCAGTGCGTACAAAATCTTTTCATGCATGCCCCATACTGTCAGATATCTATGTATCAAAGCTTCATCGGAGAGAAGAAATAGGAAATACATCTCATTCAGTACTAGTAGGAGTTTCGATTTCTTGAAAACTCTGTTAATTGCTCTGACAATACAACTAGAAATCAGCTCGTTTTACACGCTGTGATTTATACAAAGAAACTTCAGATGGCAATTAAAACAAAGCTGAACCAGTTAAAGTGCTGAAGAATGACGCTTTCCTTTAGCATCTCTATGTTTAGCAGTAGGGAATTATTGGAGTCGAACAAAAGCTTAAACAACAAAAGCTAAATTCAAATTGAACGCAGGGCTTCGGAATCTGTGCTAAAAGCTGCCAAAACTCATCAGTCACTAATGAGCTTGATTGTTGAATCTCTTGTGATGTTATCAACACAAATAAAGAAAAAGCTAAATTTTAAACTTGTATGTCAACCTTTATTCTTAACTCATTGATTGACTAGAACTCTGTAGTAAAAAAGCTGATTTGTTTACTATCAGTCTATTCGTTTATCACAATGTACAGAAGTAGATAGTAATTTTTTCTCACAGCTATCTAAAACAGATTTTGAACAGCAGCCTTTGGAAATGGTTGTGTCACAGTTCCACATTTGATGCGACATTCAGGCTCCAGTGTTGCTGAAATTCCTCTGGTTTGTCCAAATGACTGTTAATGAATGGTCACATAGAGATAAAGATGAGCGCATGGGGGATTTTCTTCCTTGTGACTCTTCAATGTGCTCATGGATGTCAAGGGAAAAACACAAAAACAAACGTGGCTGTTATGACAGAGTGCAGAATATTTGGAGGGAGAGTTGGCAGTGAGGCTCACAACCCAGGGTGACACCTTGTCAGTGGGTACCGCCAGCACTTGAGGAAAATAAAGTGGTTTTCTAAAGGAAAAAAACAGACAACATTCACACAGACCCACAACTGTCTCCTCTTTTACAAAATATCATCATATTATCATGCTATCTTTGTAACCAGATAAAGCATTGGAGGTACTTTTATGAAGCAAAAGACTAAATCTTTCATTAATAATGTTTATTTGATATTCTGATGGTTATGGCGATAAATACACCGTCCTACCTTTTTTTATACGTATGATAACACAGAATGGTGTTAATCTTTAATAAGAACCAGAGGAGGGGCTCAGTCAGGCCATTCATGACAGCATCACCTCTGTTTGAAAAGAAGAAATGAAATCATTAGTGTTAAAAGTTTGAGTTTTGCTCAAACAACTTCTTGAAGCCCAGATGTTAAAGTAGAGATCTTCAGTTTTCTATTAAAAAATGACCAAACAACACACCTGCTATGAGCTGAGGTCGTCTCTAAGGCATTTGCTCACCTGAGTCACGCTGCATACCTACAGAGGCTCCTTCAAGTAAAACAAACCCATGAATAGTAACTTAGTGACATAGTCTAATTCCTGGGAACATACAAAGCAGTGCGTAATCGCCAGCCTTTTCCGCCAGTCGTAATGTCTAAAGCAATTTTATGTCATTACAACTCAGACTTAACAGACCTTGCTAACATGACACACATCTTGAAGAGGCTGTTTGTAACTAAGGCATCCGCTGAGACCTTGCTTTACGTCCTCTGCTGTTTGGGTTTAGAAGGCTTTTATTTACACAAAGCCTTGGTGTTGTGTCCTTGTGGCGTCAGATTAGACTCTGGCTGGAAGAACAAGTTAGGAAATAACAGTTCAAAAGCGACACAACGATTAAAGTTTTCTCCACAGTAAGGAAAGAGCTTACGGGAATCAGAGAGATTCTCATTATCACCATGTAGAGATGAGTCATAGCACACACCTGAGAAAACTCATGAGGGCAGTGAGTAGGCGTTAACATGTTCTATCAAGAACTTGATGAGCTCTGTGGTCGAGGCCTTTTAGAGAAGTTGCTTTTCTAAAGACACCGCTTTTCTATATATAGAGTCTGAGCTGTGGATTTCAAAGGAAAACAATAATTTGCAAGCCAGCAATAGACTTTAATGATTTTTCTATCTTATCATTTGCTATATTCTTCTTAACAAGAAGAGATTGTTAAACTGTGACTTCACCATAGTTAACCATTTGCACTTTATTATTAAATTAAAAATATTATCTCTGACAGATAAATACTAACTAACTAAAGTACTACAAACAGAAAGACAAAACTTGAGAAGTTAAGGACCACTTTCAATGATGACAAATGACTTAAAGGAAGCTCACAAAGACAGAAAATGTTAGAGTGAAGATTTTGGAAAAAAATATTTTGAAAAAACTATCATGTCAGTTTTCCATTTGGTACCCCAACTTTTTCTTTCTAGCTCAGGGAAAAAGACAAATTTAATTTAAATGTTTAAATAGAGTGATTGACCTTTCAGAAACAATTTCTTCAGGGGATTTATGGATCCAATTATGGCAAGTTAAGTTTGATTATATATATATATAGAGAGATTACAGCTGCTGATCAAACCCGATAACCCTGAGCAACCTTGAGACAGACAATAAATAATCATAGATACTATTTATTACGTCACCGTAATTTTCTTTTACAGACAAACATTCAAGACACCAGAGAGGGAGGTTTTATCTCAGACATATTTACCACAAAACCTCCCATAATAGATGGATTCTGTTTACCTTAAATGTTCAAATACAGAAAACTACAAAAGCTCAAAACCAAATCAAATGAACCACACATCTGATGATCAATGGCGCTGTTTTGACTAAAACAGGGACGTCAAATTATAAGGTGGAACTTGTCCTTCATTAAGCCACTGAATTAGAGACACCTTCCAATTAAATAAAAGGCCCCAAATCCCTTTTATGTATCTGTTAGTTTTTAATAAGCTTTAAAAGTGTACTTTTTTCAGCCTTTACTTCAAAAAGTAGGGAGAAATGGCTCCTTTAAGTGATGCATTATAGTATAATATACTCCCCGCTCAGGATTAATCAGTTACTACTATTAGGGATTAGAAGCGAGCTTGCGTGGGAGTGCTGTTGCATTTATCTGGATGATGAAACAACTTGAAACATATTTCTTCCAGCTGACCCCACCCTGCCCCTCCTTATCACACACAGCGGCATCTTCTGTTTACAATAAACGCCTCTGAATGACTTATTCTGTCCTGCTCATTCCTATAAAAAAATCCCCAGAAGATTATCAGAAGATGTCAGATTTGCTGCTAAGAAGGTAAAAGTTGTTTTGCCATATTTAGATAACCATAAAGCATTGACTGAAGGCATGCCAAGACTGCCTTAAGTTTATGAAGCTTAAAAGCAAAGTAGAAGATCTTGTCTTGAATAGTGACAGGATCACCTTACTGTATTCTATACGGTGAGATCAAGACTAGATGAGAAATGTTCAGAACCAGAAAGATGTCTCTAAAAAAAGCCCCCATGGTGGGTCGCTTAGAGCTCTAGTGACAAATAAACCCTGTGTCCCCTTTGGATCAGAGGCCAAAGGTGCATATCTATACATGTCTGTGTGTGTGTATGTAAGATTAACGTGGTGCCAATTTGTGAAGTAGTATTTATAGACGGAAAGAAGTCCGTCCGCTTCTGTAATACTCAGCAGATCAAAGCTTTGATGTGTTCATTGTAGCATGATCCCACTTCAAAGCTGTGCACATAGATGAGATCTGACTTGGAGGAGGGGCGGGGCCCTGCGATATGTTTCATTATTCCTCTGACTCTGTGTCACCTCTGACCTGTGGGCATTTATGCTCATAACACTTCCCCTCCATTCAAGCGGAGCCTCAGCTGGAGAGATTTAAGTGTAGAGGAGCTTGTTTAGGGCTGTCATTTCAGTTTTGACTGACAGTTTTGAAGTGCTGGAATAAACTCACCCACAGTCATTTTACTTAAAAATAGCTAGATTTGTAAGTCATATAGTTTTTGCTTTTTGTTCAGCTTTTTTTTCCTGGATTTCATTATTTTCTTATAGCTTATCCTAATTTGCATTAATCAGAAAAGGCTTTATTGCTGTAAAGTTTTTTCAGATGTATGTGGAATTTGTTTTAATAATGAGGTGCTGCAAATGGAAAAATGTACAACAGGCATAGATTCAGAAATATATTATGTGTAATAATAAAGTTAAAAAATATTATGGAAATAGAGAAAATAGTGGAAACGTTTTTTAGAGGGAGAGCACCATGGCAGATATTAAATATAAAGTTAAATAAAATTAAATATTACTTACAAGTGTTGAGCTGCCTGTGTTATTTTCAGTGGGAAAGTCAAACTATTCCTGTTTTTTCACTCTTTTTGTGATACAAACCAATTTTCTTTCACTGTTTGAATTATTTAAATTATTTAAGATTCTTTTATTATGTCTCAATTATGAAAAAGAATTTGTTGGAGTCATCAGTATTGATAATTTATTTGGAAAAATGAAATACCTGGAAGAGGTTGTTCAGTGAACTGTTATTCTCCTGTATCATGTTGAATGAATTGAAATAATCTATCTATCTTTCTATCTATCTATCTATCTATCTATCTATCTATCTATCTATCTATCTATCTAT
>JAUZNJ010030619.1:0-10238 GCA_034780135.1 Jordanella pulchra
TAAACCTGAAACAAACTGTACAATTACTGCTGAAACAGTCCTGATCATCCGCTGGTTCACTCCCAATCTGCTCTTTCCTCCCGCTACAAAAACCCTGCACAGCGTGGCGACGGTTCGGACTAACGTAAGGTGCCATATATTGGAGTTAAGTTGAAAGCACAAACGGTGGAAGAGTTACGATGAGTCAAAGAACGTTTGTCATTTCCTGTCGCTGCTCCGGTTTTAAAGGGTTCAATTTAATGCAGGTCGTGTTCAAAACCTTCTCAGCGGCGGTTCTGTGGTTGTTTTCCATCAGCGCTCACCTCTGTGACAAAGTTTGTCGTAGCGGTGCTCAGTGTTTTCAGCATGGGCGTGGCCTCAGCATAGAACAGAGACATCCTATTGGCCATCTCGTTGTTGACTTCGTTTTCAATGTCCAGCTGTGGAGAAAGGCCACACCCACTGACTGACGGGCTCTGATTTCATTCCTTATGGGTTTAACCGTAGAAGCCAAAGTCTCACGTTCATGTTGTTTATCCGGTTCCGGCTGATCGTCCTCCTGTAGTAGCTGAAGTCGTTCTGGATGGCAGGAATTCTCATCTGCATCAATCGAGACAATCATCAGTTGACACACCTGCAGCTTTAAATGTGGCTGGTCTGAGCGGAACGGACCTTGAGTTCATCGAAGCGCAGAGTGAAGTGGAGGATCTCTGCGAACTGTTTGGCCAGCGCCTGCTCCCTCTCCAGATGCTGTGTGGGGGTGAGGGGGGGGCACGTCAGGGACTCCAACAGACTCTTCAAAGCCTCCTCTGCAGAAGACAGAACGTCAGCTGGTTTTTCGTATGATTTAAACATTTCATACGGCGTCTTTTTAGCCACAAAATGATGCATTGAAGTTCGACTGCATGTGGGTCACCTAATCTGAGGGAGAAGCTGTAGAACTTCTTGAGCTTGATGACCAGCGGGCAGACGGAGTCCCACGCTCGCTCCTGCAGCGACCTGTTGTTGGGATTTTGGATGGCCTGCAGAAGCAGGAAACAAAGCAACGCATTCCTAAACCCTTCAGGTCATTATAAAGCAACCAATGGATTGTCATCCTGCACCAACATCATGGTTCAGACCTTCATCTGACAAACAAAGGCTTTAACCAGATCTTTAAGACTCTGTGTGGAAAGCTGTGGCTGCTTGTTTCCTTACATCTCTGATCTCCTGCCCCGCCCCTTTATACGCCTGCAGACCCACCAGGATGCTCTCAGAGTCTTGGAGGACAGAGTTCACCTGGTTCCAGACCTCACACTCTCCTTCTGTCGGCTGCGCATCTAGAAACACAAGGACCACATTCAAACCCTCATCGTTTAAACTCAATCAATCAATCAATCAATCAATCAATCAATCAATCAATCAATCAATCAATCAATCAATCAATCAATCAATCAATCCAAAGCTCAGACTGTGCAGCGTTTTCACTCATTGTTCTTTACGTGATTCAGTTAAATGAGTAAAAAGAGAAGAACCTCATGAGACAGAAAATACAAGAAAGCGTTGAAAGAAAAAGAGTGAAGAACAGGAAGAAAGGAAACATTCAGCAGAGAAAACTGAATATTAGGTCCTACTTTAAGGCTTTTTAATATGAAATATAAAACTTCATGTCTTTAAAGAATGTTGATTATACATTAAGGTTGACATTAAATATTAAAAATAATGAATACATTAAAGTCCAGAATCACACAGTTGGAATTTTATTCAAATACATTTATAAATTTGAAGCAGTTTGTTTTGATGGGGGGGGTGAGGGATGAGGTTTTAATAAAAAGCCTAAAGAAAAGAAAAAAAGTTGCTTTGATCACAGACTTGGCTCAGTCTTTATTCATTCATATACATTGTGCTCTAATTCTGTATTATATACGTACAATAAATTGATAGAAGGATTTAATGATCCACATATTTTGATAAAATAAATAAGACAAAGACTTAGTGAAGAGATGATCAATTAATAGTATTAATGCAGAAGCCTTTGTAAACTTAGAAATAAAATGATCCATCATGTAAATTGTTTTTGTTTTTTCTAAGTTGATATCATTGTGTTAGATGAGGAGATGGTATCAGACCTGAGTTCAAATCTAGTCCAGACAGACTATAGATCTAGACTGGATGTCATCAAACACTGTATGTGGGGTTAAAATACTGTTCCTTTAAAGCATGGTTGAAAAACAACGTCTGACTTTATTTGCTCCTAAAATTCTTTGCTTTTATTATTACTTCTGTCAGCTTCAAGTTATTTCTGCGATCATTGTGGCGTTTTTTTCATTAAACGAGGGCGACTAACTGTTTTGTCCACATGTGTACACATGAGCTCCTGAGGATTATTTTACAACCCTGTGTGGGTTATTAGAATGGATTTAAACCTGTGCACCTCACGTTTGTATCTGAAACTCACTGAAGAGCTGAAATCCTACTTTCGTTTGCAAACTATCATACGGCGTCTAAAAATCATCAGATGATTTGGGATTAAAAAGATCCAAATAAGCGATTATTTAGAGCAAATATCAGCCTGTATGAAACCTAAACAATAGTGTTTATAAATCATTTCTAGGAGCGACTTTAAAAATAAAAATTCCCTGTTTTGCATTTCAGAAACTTTCTCCTCCCATCGTTTCCTCTCCTGAATAAATAACGCCTGGGAGAGCAGCTGAAATGCCACCGTGGAGGTGCAGCGTGGGTCCTCTGTGGGAGGTCTCAACAAAAAGACTGGAGGAAAGTTCAGCAGCCTAATTATAAGAATGGACAACAGAAGATGTGTAAAACGTTGATACTTCATCACAGAAAACGGAGAGAAATGATAGAAACATACATTCAAAGGAAGACAATAGAGGTGTTAAATAGGCTGACCCCCGACCAAACAAAAGAAAAGCAGTTCAGACAGAAAAGGCACAGCAATAAAGTCATGCTCACTTTCAAAGTCAAGGAAAAAGTTTGGCCCCTGTTCAAGCTCTGTGCAAGTGAGAACTTTTAACAGATTCCCCATTTGGTTTCTGCAAGACAGAGAGGAAAAAGAAAAAAAGGGAAAGGAAGAAAAGGTGTTTGTGTTAGAAAGAGCATTAAAAGTGATCTGATAGAGCAGGAGGTCTTCACAGGCGGAAGGACTGAGGAGAAGGAAGCAGAAGCTCAGGAGGACCAAGTGGAGCGAAAGACGCCTTTTTCTTTTCATAGTTTGTCATTTCGAGCAGAAAGAATAAACAGGCTACCGCCCCACTGCCTCCACACATGGCGCTCTGCTCAGCTGACAGACTTACTTTCAAAATCCAGGAAAAAGTGCGGATAGTTCTCTATTTCTCTTGTAAGGACTTTTAGCAGGTTACCCATTCCAGCAAACCTGATGGTGTAAATAAAGGGGTTAAGAAACAGCCATATGGGACACACACAGAACACAACGACAGGCAGGGAAAGCTGAGCCCACAAATTCTGTAAACACCAGCAAACCAGGCTGTAAGTATGATACAAACCCAGCCTGGCTTGATCCATATGAACCTTTTCTACTTTCACACTTTTAGATCCTTTACGCTGAAAGATGACATCCTGACTATGGAAGGAGGTTAGCATGGCCAGCGTACAATACTCTGACTTTATTTCTGGCTCCAGGAAGTAGTTAGTTGCTTCGTCTGCAGCTGGTGCTGATTTCTCCCTCCAGACTGAATAGAAAAAAAACTCATTCTGATATTTGATTCCCTAGATCCCCTTAGCACCTGTATTTAGACGTTCCTACTTCTGGATTGGTATCACTTTTTTAATTCATAAACGACTTTTAAACTTTTCTTTAATCAGATGCAAGAGATTTTTTTTTCTACTTTGCTTTTAAGCGGAAATGAACGGTTCTGCTGTTTTAACTTGTTTCTGTACAAATACTCACACTTCCTGTTGAATTTAAGTCTTTTTTTTTTTTCTAAAACAGGGGTGGAGCCCTAAATTACAGCTATGCTCTATAAACCTCCTTACTGGAAGCAAGAAGAAGCAGGTAGGTAGTAATTTCCAGGGGAAAAAAAAAAAAAAAAGTCCCAGACGGTGGAGGGTGGTCCTAAACTCTGTAATCACAGCAGCTTTTTAAACTTCAAAAAAAGAAAACAAGAGTGTGTGATTTATGGTTAGGAATTTAACGCCAAAAAAACTGCTTTCATAAATATAAGGAAACAAATAAAAAAACGTGTGAGGAATTTAAGGTCAGAAGTTGGCATCCTGTGCAAAGGATCTAAAAACAGCATCAAATCTCTCGTTTGTTAATGTGGAGTGAAAACAAAAGGGACACTGTGTGGCAGCGTGCACATGATAATCACACAGCACAGCCTCCAGCGCTGCGGTCCATCTTTCCTTTTTTTTCCAACCATGCCTTCTTCCTCACTCATCAGGAAATCACTTTAAACCAACAGTTTGCATCCTGCTTAGATCCTGTTAATATAAATATGTTCACGCAGCTGCATCCAAACCTCAATCAGACGGACCACCAGAGGGCGCCGTCGCTCTGTTTTTATGCAGGAGCCTTAGAGATTAAAGTTGTGTCTCAGGGGCGTCATGTCGGTACATGTGCTGCAGTGGAGGCCAGAGTCTAACCTGCAGCTACAAGTTCTTCAACACCTGAAGGACGGCTTTTACTGCCTCAAGTCCTCAGAAATCATTGAAAGTGAAAGTATGCTCAGTGGTGAAGATGGAACAGCTTTTGACCCATGCAAACAAGTTCTCACGGATCGTGTGGGCCAACTGTTAGATCGAGTGAGAGAGACGTTTTAAGACGTTAAAGGCGGCTTAAAGAAAAACCCTCCAAGAGCTTCTTCCCCTCTTTTTTAATAGATTAGCTCTGTGAAAACTAACCAATAAAAACGGGTTAATATATGTTGATTATCTGTGTAAAAGTTGTTAAATCTGCCTCTAGTCCAACATCCCATAAATTGTTGGACCTCGATAATAAACATTTGGCATTCATCATAACCGGGTCGGATATTGAGCCGCTTTTCTCAGCAGAATTCAGCCCAGTTCCTTCAAACCGTTTAGTTTCCTGCCACAGAAGAAATACGTCTCTGCTCCAACTTCCAAACGTCGACCGTTTGTTTCATTGCAGAACGCTGATTAAATAAAGAAGTAGAAATTATTCAAGAGACGTTTGATGGGACACCAACTCAGGGTCGAAGGTCAGGTGTGAACCAGGAAACGTGATATGTTTGCAGCTACCGGTGGGTGCATGCATAAAGCTGCAGATGCAACCACTTGATGCGATATTAATCAAATTCCTGTGTTTGAATCCCATTTATATCAGAGATTTAGGTGAGAAACTTTCCTATTGATCCAACATATATGAATGCCCACATGACGTCACAGGACCTGTTGGTCTGCTTTAGTTGTCTGGAAGGAAACAGCAGGAGGTGTTTTAAAGTATTTATGTAGATGAAACCTCACTGTCTGGAATCTGTGAGACGAATCAGAAATAAACTGTGATGAAACAAACGTAGGCCGAACTATCAGCTGAGCTTTACAGCAACACAAAACACTTTGCTACGTGAAACATCCCCCCCTCCAGGCATCGGGCCTAATATACCACAGGGAAGGAAAAAACACTCAGGGAATTTTTCTAGTGGAACCAGTTCCTCTTTCGTAACCATTCTTCAGCCCGGCCTGGATTGAAAGTGGAAGCTCAGACTTTCCTCTTTTCCAGAGTGTTTACCAGTCAGCTGCTTGAATTAAAGCTACTTTCCCAGAATATTAACCATAAATACATTCATTAAAAACAGTGATGTATAGAATTACAAAGAATTTCCTGATAAAGCTTAAAAATATCTAAATACAAAAAGAGAACAGATGAGTAAAGATTCCTGTAACAGACAGATTTAGTTAAACTATAGTTATTGCGAACACTTATTCCTGATTACATAAAAAAGATGAAATGGTAAAACTCTCAAAATATATGTAGGTAAAATAACATTTTACAAAAAAAGGGCCTGTTTAAAATGATCTATATCTATCTCAGTCTCTAATGAGATTACAGGATTTCTGTTAATCTAATCCCTATGCAGATGCCTTCATATATAAATTCAAGCCTAACTGGATGAAGTTGAGGGAAATTTCTCCTGCTTCAATGCAAACATTCCCACTGCAGCCTCTGAAGCTCTTGTACGTTTTCTATTTTCTATAAACTTTAGAGCACTATTGGATTATTTTGATCTTAAAGCTTTTTTTCCAGCCATTCCTCGACATCCAACCAGAAGATTTCTCCAACTGCTTAAGTTTTGATCCGATGACCTTGGCTCATTTTAAATGGCTAATAAGTATTTGATTTTAAAGTTGACTTTGTGACAGATTCGTTTGGAACCGTCATAAAAAGTCCGCTGTAACTTTTTAAGGAGTCAATCAAAGGAAAAGTCTTTTTGGACAGAAAAGCTTCCAAGTTTAATGCTAACAAAGCATCTAATCCCAGCTCTGCTCATGTAAACCTCTGTGTTGTTAACAGACTCATGTGTCTTAGCTGTGGATTAGATTGTAGTCCAAGTCAAACACAGCTAACGTTTTTCTTCTTAGACGTGTCTGTGTGAGGCGTTTACCTTCTCCGATGGAGGACCTCAGGTTGTTGTCTATATCATTCGCTTTCTCTTCTCTGAAAAGCAAACAGAAAATGTCAATTCAACCAGTTTCTGCTGTCTTAACATGTTCATACTAGAAATAATAATAAAAAAATGATTCTTCATCACGACAATCACCTTACAAATCTTCCTTTTTTTTTTTTAAATCTGAGGTAAAAACACCGACCCAGAGATATAAACTGGTTTAATCAACCCTTCTGTGTGTCCCATCAGAGAAAGCTGAAGAAGCTTCGCTCTGCTGCATGTTTACTGACGTATTAAATGACCTGAGACGAGCTGCGGCTGCTAAAGATCGCTGTGATTCACTGTAACTTCATCCGGGCTCAGAGGAGGGAATAAACAGACAGCAGAGCCATCATTCAACACACTGGTCCCACACTGATTGCAGGCAATCACACAGTAGTGGTGTTGAAGTCTATATATGCAAACTCCTTGTGGTGCAAGCAGATCTAAATTAGAGCAGCAACAATAAAGCTGGTAGGGATATTATCTTGCATGCTGGGTTGTGGCTTGGAAACGCTGTTTTATAGACCCATGTGCTGTAATTCGTCTTGGTCTGGCCAGTTCTCAGCTGGCTTCTAGTCTCACAGATTATTGGGAGCAAAAGTGACACTTTTTGCTATTTTATTTCAGCTTTTATCATCATGGGAGAAGTGGTAAGGCCAAAGGGTAATACGCTAATGAATCAAAAACGAATAGAGAATGTCTGGACTATCACACTGCAAATGATCCTAAACTAGTTGACTCTCCAGAAAACTTTGGTAAACTATTCTGATTTGGGTTTAATCCAACCAAGGATTCTGATCAATATAGAGCAAAGTGGACAGCAGTGCTGCTAGATAAATGAAAGAAGCAGAGTATTTATTTCCACTCACTGATTTATTGCCATGTGCAGGTTTCAGGCCATTGTTGATGGGGGGGTCGGATGATGCACTTCTTTATGAGATCCACTTTGATTCTGGCTAAGGTTCTAAGACCCGATCAGGTTTACAAGTAAAGTCATTTAAACCACTGACTCCCAGGGTTGGGGTCGTGACCCTACCTGGAGTCAGTCTGGGGTCTTAAGGTCGTCTACAGGAAATCAGCTGAACACTAGAAATGATCACGATGATGCATCATTATGTGTGTAAAGATAAAAACCATCAGCTAGAAATGACTCGAAATAAACCAGTTGATGCTGTTCGGGTTGTTTTAGACAGTTTTATATTTCAACCAAATATTTGTTTTGTTTTTTTTTGTAGTTCAGAAGCCAACATGTTTGGGAACCTCTGATTGCTGATTTTGTCTCCACAAAGATCCAGAGTTGTTGTGGGAAATCATCAGTGATCATTTCTTATGTGTAAAAGCAAATCTGATTATTAATGAAATAATTACACTGCAGCTCCATCTTGTCTCTTTGTAAGTCGCCGTTTACCCAACATGCCCGGCTCATTCCTGTAGGAGTGTCACAGCGCCACCAAAGGGCCAGGCATTCATACTACACAGTTAAATGTACGACTAAACCTTTAATCCTTATACTTTACAGCTATAAAATCATTTGTAGATGTTGATGAAACAAAAGTTTGTGACCTTTTACAACATATTTCACAATAAAAGCAGACTGATACGCTGATATTTTAGGCCAATATTAGCGTTTTTGCTATCAGCCGATACGTGCATGCGTTCGCTGATTCATTACTGCATTCAGCTCTTGAGACCATGTGAGGCGCTTGTGTTGCTGCTTCCTCCATTTTCTATCCCTTTTTAATATTTTGTGTGATTTGATTATGAATATTTCTTTATTATTAAAATGGATTTTTTTTCTTCATAATCTTTATTTTGTAAAAAGGAGGAAAATAAAACATTAAAATGATTTTAAGAAGTTATCTTTGAGTTAAAGCACCGTTAAATTTATGTTTAATCAAATGACAGAAGCTGAACAAAGTGAAAACACAGAACCATAAAGAGCAGTTAAGTGATAAATGGTTTTGCTGTTATTAGGAATGAATTCAATTCAAAAAAAAAAATGCAGAAATGCAAATTGTGCTGATGGTTGGTGAGCCAGCTGCTCATCCATCCAACTCCTCAGGTAGTTATCCCAGTCAGTGAGCCGTTCGGTAAAACAATAGCACATTCAGCTACGCAGCCAGCGTTAGGAGTCAGTCAGCTGGGTATATTAAGTCAGTAAATCTGACAATCATCCCAGCATGTGGTGGAGCCAGACAGTGTGTGTGTGTGTGTGTGTGGGGGGGGGGCATGCATGCAGACGTCTAAAAAAATAAACATGTTTTTCAGGAAATGTCATTTGACGACTACGGTGGAATTTTCCTTCTGACCCTGACAGAAAAAAAACAAAAGGCCTGAAACGAGCGGATCGACAGTTTGTAAAGCAATAATTGAAGTTGGATATTAACTTATTGGTTTTTTTATGCACCCTATTACCAGGGCGTAAAATCCTCAGCGATGAGATGTTGACTTAGTGCGGAGGTGTGATCTGTTCATCTGCCCTGCAGCCGCGTACTGAATGAATGCAGAACGGTGGCTCTTATCAGAGCCTTAATCACTCGGTTTACGCTTGTCGTGGAAATACACAAGAGTGAAAACAAAAAAGGCTCAACAGCAGATGGTTTGATGGGTGTGTGCTTTTAAATCCACATCAACTGTACTTTAATCTCTGCATGAACCACACGTCCATCTCATTTCCCTGTAAGGTTCAGACTAGAAACGATCCGTCTCCAAGGAGACACACGATTCCAGTAAGAGGAAGTATACAGATATGAAAATGTGGAACTTATAGAGAGGACACACCTAGAGTACAACATGAAGGCGTGTGATAATTAAACTGCTAACTGGCTGCTCATTTGGAGGAGAGGCGGCTAAAGCTTCAGGGGTGAGAGCTAAATAATTTAGAAAACAAAGACGAAAGCTATTTTTAAATAATCAAAAGTTAACGAACACCAAATAGAAACATTCAAATGCAGACAGGGAGTAGCTCCTTTTCCATTGCAGGGATTTTCAAAGCCCTTATCACATCTTGAAACTATTACCGAGGTAATGTCTTTTTACCCCAGGATTAAAGTGATGCGCTCACACCTTGAGATACAGTGAATAACTGCTCCCTATTTACAGTGAAGATGTAAAAGGGATTGTTCAATCATTAAAGAGGCAATGATGGAGGAGAAAAGCAATATAAGATAAATGAATCTTTTCATTAAACAAAATAAACCTTTACAATGTTTGTAGACATGAGTTAAGTGTGTGTAAAACTCAAATATCTGCTGGATTCATCACGATATCTCTTAACTAAGAACTATATCTGTGTCTGGAAGACACAGTGATCACCTTTTATCATTCTGCAGTAAATGTTAGTTTCACACATAACTTTATGTTCTCTATGCTTTGTCTTGTCATAGTAGCATCATCTGGTCTGTTTCTGTTTGACTATGACTCCATCCTGGATTGAAATATCAAATAAATGTTTTTCCAGTGTCTGTAATTTGCTCCAGGAGTCGCGGGCAGACAGTGTGGATGGTGACACAGCTGCTGATGTTCGCAAGATTGAACCACAAATCAATTCTCTTACATGAATGATCATCATGTCAACCACTGATCATGCAACCACAGCTGGTGTGCTTCTGGGGGGGGGGGGGGGGGGGGACA
>JAUZNJ010030620.1:0-14672 GCA_034780135.1 Jordanella pulchra
CCGCTCTGCTCTGAACTCATTCTCTGGATCTCACTGGAACTCCCCTTCCTGGATCAGTCGGAACCGTACCAGGTACCATCCGAACCTGAACTCAAAATCCCTCAATCTGATCTCCAGGCTAACCGAACTCTTAAACCTACAGAACTCTGTGAAACCTGCTTTGGACCCGAACCGGAACCAGAACCTGTGCTCTGTGTGTTTATTCAAATAAACTTGTTAACTTTTTCCCTGTTTCCGAGTGGTGTTCTGCATGTGGGTTCGTTCCCTGAAACCCATCATGACACTAGAAGCAGCATCATCAGTAGTAACTGATATCTTAACCTAAAAACAACTTCCCCTTTAGAAACACATTCATTAAATCTTTCCTTTATTGCTGATCTGTGGTCAGTGCTTGGCAGCAGCTTCTACTTCCCGTTTACATGATGACCTAATAAAGACTACATAGGATGGCTTTGCGGTGTTTAGTTTATTTGCTTCAAACCAAATGGAAACACAGCAAATTTCGCATTTCCTCACTTTGAAAAGAAATGTGACTGAAGACGAGATGAAACGTTCAAGAAAGCATAAACTAGTCTGGAGGACTAACTCGACTGTTGTTTATTTTTTTCTACCTGAATCATTAAGATGCATCAACACATCTCCATATAATTATTACAGCTTAGTACGATTTGATAGAAAGTATCTGCAAACATCTGTTTCTAAAATTCCAAAATATTTGCCATCAAATTCAGCCATTATGCTTTGATTGGCTGTCCTCACACAGCTATACCTGAACCTACAGCAGGTTTCCTCTGTGTTCAGGCTTGTTTTCCTGTTGGAAGGTCAACCCCTGCCCCAGTCTCAAATTCATCCCTGCACTAAACTTCCCCTTGATATTGCTTCAGACATCATGATTAAACCTCATGCTTTTGGTGTGTATTTGACATGAGTACCACTGAGAGTTGAAAAGTTGGAAAATGTATTTTTTCTGTGTTTTAATGTCACATTTCTTCTTCAGATGGGTACAATCTATTGTGCAGAGCAGCAGAAACTCCCCTCAGCTATATACTGTAATGAGAACCACGCATTATCCACTACCAGGGCCAAGAATGATCGGCCAAACATGACTGCATGTAGAGCGAGATTTAAGGTGTGTTTTTCATTACAGTATAAAAGAGTAATGTGCTTTTTAGATTCAATTTAATTTGAGTTATTAAATTACGCCCATGCACTCTGTTTCACTGGGTTTGTGTGTTTTTTGTGTGACTGCTGTACTGATATGTCGCAAAACCAAGGAGGTAAATGCAGAGTACGCCTGAGGAGTGGCAAACATACCGTTTAAATCATGCAGGCCTTCTTTTTTCTCATTTTTGTTTGTTTTCTACTGTATGAAGTGAATTTTGGAAGAATGTTTTAAAAAAATGCAATCGAGACATGAAACTTTGAAAAATATTTTATTAAAAAAGGTTTTGTAAGCAATCTTGCCCTTTTCTCAGCTTTATTATTTTTGATATTTTTTCAATAATTTGTTCAAACATAAAACTTCTTTCCAACTTAATTTTTTTTATTTCTCTTTGTCATATTGGGTTTTATAAATTTCCTTTTTTTTTCGAATAGTATTTTTGCAGATCACATTCTCTTCACCAAAACTATGTATATGTACATGTTTTTAATTTTCTTTTCAGATTTAATCGTATTTCACAGATCACATTCTCTTCACTTCAAGCCCAAGACAAACACTCGATCTCAAGGAGCATAGCTGCCAATAAAACGTTGCTGCTAACTTCCAGCAGACCAATAGAAATTATTCCTCACTCCGGAGGAAGTAGAAGTAAAAAGAATGTGACCTAAAAAATGCAATTAATTAAACTCAACAAAGAAATAAAACACACAGACATATATATCAAACATTTTGAACATGGTGAGACTTCAGCAAAACCTCTGAAGGTTGGAAGAAAAAATGATAGCCAGCCCGATCCATACAATCTGTTCCTGTCTCAAGTTTGAGTTCCCCTCTGGCCTTGGAGAGGACTTATCAGTTGGCTATTGGTACCTCTGACACCTGTCGTGTTGGTGACCCAATGCTTGCTTTGGGTCTTGCCAACAATGGCCGTTTTAAACCTCTCTGAAAGGAGTCTGAGTTGCTATATTTTTTCCAGCCCATAGACCAGGATTAGCCTTACAGTAAAAGAAGCTGCAGCTTCCCATGTGGAAACTCTACAGAGTTCGATGGTTATATGGGGAGGAACGGTTTACTCAGTGGGAATACTGCCAGGATGTGATGGATCTGAAAGCTAAAGCATCCCATTAACCACACACGAAAACACTTGTTGGATTTAATCAGAAGAGAAACCAGGTTTTGTTGAATAGTTTTTGCGTCTCTTTTAAAAAAACCGTTCACTTTGCAACGTGGCTTATAAATTTAGCTCTTACTTCCACCAAGATCCATCTGAGTGAGGTCCACAGACTTAGAATAAACAAGTGGGCAGAACCTGAAGGCCCTGGAGCCACCCAGCAGTTATGAAGACAAATATTTCCCTTCTGGATCAGTGAGGCAGGGAAAAGGTGTGTTTGCAGAGGAGACAGAGAGGTGCTTTGTCCCCTTCTCCAACAGGTCAGCTCTCCAATCTCTCCCCACCCAACCCCACCCCATTCCACTCTCCCTCACCCAGTCCAAACCATCCTGAAGCCCTCATTGACTCCGTCAGCACCCTGTGAGTCCTCTTCTGGAGCTCACAGCAACCTTCACTCTGAAGAGATGCTATCACTTCTCTGCTGCTGTCTTCTGCTCATCTGTGCTCAGCAGGTAAGAAGAGGAAGATGTTTTTCTGCTCTCTCACTGACAGGCTGGACCTCTGAAGGGGCGGATGGTAAAACAGCATGTCACTCAGTTTCCATCTTTTTAGGAGGAAACTACTTTAAGATGCTATGCTATGTAGCAGAAAGAGCTGCTGATGAAACAAACCTTACTAACTTACTGTTTGGATGCAGACTGAGTTCAGTCTTTATTCCTACAGAGCAGGGAGGGAAACACTGTGTTCTTTGGGGTTTGCATCAAAAGCTCATGCAGACTCATTTTCACACAACCAAATGAGCTCATTCTCTGAAGTTGGCAGACAGGCTTTAGATTTTTGGCATAACCCTCAGTGACCTTTGGAAAACTTTCTGCTGAACTGGAGCAACAAGCAGCAGCGAGATCAAGACAAAACTAATCAGAGTCTCTGCTTTGAGCTGCAGTATCACTGCAGACACAATCAGTGCAGTCAGGAGGATGTTTCCAGTGGAGGTTTCTGAGCCAGAATGCTGCCTCTAACTTAGAAAGGATATAAAGATGTTAGGAAATGGCACATATAGGGACGCTTGACAAAACAAGGGCTGAATTCACTGTATTGATAGTAAAAAATATTGTTAGGAAGAAGCACAACTCAGCGCTCATTTAGATTAGTATCAATTAGTATAAAAAAAGCAACAGAAGGGGGTGACAGACATTCGGCTTACAGGGGAAGAAGTGATGGGCTTTTGGGATCTCAATGAAGCTCTGTCCCACAGCAGCTGTTGAAAGGAGTTTTGATCTATCACTGTTGCAAAGATTAGCCTCTAGACTCGCCATGCTTACTTTAGTTTAGTAACAGTTCAGGTCATCTCTGTCGTATTTGACCATCTATGCTGTGCTTTTAAGAAATGTTTTAGAAAGGATGAATACAAAGATCAATTCAGAAAACCTAAAGCTGACGTATGTGTGCATAAAGGAAGCCTCTGTAAGGAGGGATCCAGCCCTTCTAAATTCAGCCTCACTTTGATGCTTCATCAATACACTGAAATATTAATGTCTTCAAAGCTGAAACAAGCTTAATGTTTCAGCCTAGTTTTTAGCTACAGTTAGCATCTCGGTGTGGTGATTAGCAAACATTGGGAGTCCACATATTCTCCAGGGCATGTAGCTATCTGCTCTGGAATCTTAACCTTTAAAGGATTTTCCAAACAATACTGAGGGATCTGTTGCACCAATTACAACCATTTTCCTTTTGCAATTATGTTTCCTGACTGACAGGTCGAGTATCAGGTATGTAGCAGCAGAGCTTAGGGATGTAAAGGAAGGAAAACAATATGTTTTCTCACATTTTCCTTCATTTGACAGTTTAAGCTGAGTCCCTCTTAGTGTGCTTTAATCACACTCTCTGAAAAGACAGTTAATCACCCTGACAGATTGTTGGCAATGAAAATACGTGTGTAGAAAGTCATAAGACTGTGTTGTAAAGACATTGCGATGTCACGATAGTCATCAGGAGGGCCAACCAACCAAATTGCATCCTTTTGTTTGTTTCAAAAAGAAATAGAAGGTATTCTAACTAAAACAGGTGCAGCCATCTTTGTTTTGCTTTAGCCTTCTGCCTCTGATTGACGCTGTGACATTGTACACGTCTCTGCATTTCATTGGTAAGAAACATTTCTGTTTCGAGGCTAATGCATCTTTTGGCTTCAAGCAAGATGTATTTTCGGGAGTTTGTGAATTCACAAATCTCGCACTATTCATCTTTCTTGTATGGTAAGTGGCTCACCTCCAAGCTCCTCATTGAAGCTGCTCATTTTTATGGTGTCTATCCAGACCTTAGCAGGACTGATCCTCCCTGGTCTGCATTTGTTCCAAATCTGATGGTCCTACTTCGTTTTGATTGAGCGTACCTCTAAAGGGAGCCCTGTGTTACAGAACAGACTAAAACCAGCTCCTAACGAATCTTTTCCTCCCCTTAATGCAGCACATCAGTGATGCTCAGAGGAACGGACAACTGCCAGCTGCTAGAGGAGGACAGTCGGCGGCCGAGAGGCGGCAGTTCTGTCACTGGCCTTGCAAGTGTGGTGAGAGACCGTACTGTGCCCCCGGAGTGAGCTCTGTCCTCGATGGCTGCGGCTGCTGCAAAAGCTGTGCACGGCAGATAGGAGAGCGGTGCAATGAGAGGGATGTGTGTGACCCACACAAGGGCATGTACTGTGACTTCTCAGCAGACAAGCCTCGGTATGAGGTCGGAGTTTGTGCCTGTAAGTGTGTCTTCTTCCATGCTGTCAAAATAAAGTCATGTAGCTTTGGAAATTTACACCCAAAAACACGGCTCTTGTTTGCATACACCAACATTTCATGTTGAAGCAGGCTACAGGGTCCTACAAAGGTATGTTCGTCACCTTGGCCGTTTGTTACGTTACAACAGCAAAGTTCAAAGGATCAAAGATCGTTACAAAGGTATGGAAATAATGGACCTGAAACATGCAGCATTTTTGCTTAGCCCCTGGTTAATGCTAGGCTAATGCTGGTTTATGCTAGGCACATTGAACTGGACATGAAGGTAGGATAACAGTAGTGACACAGTTGCACAGGTTGTTTACCTCTTGACCCAAACGCCACACATACAGCTCCTCTTAGAATAAACGACTATTAAAAACACAATTTACTCACTTCCTCAATAAAAGAAGAAAGAGTAACAGAATAGGGAGACAGCACAAACACACATTAATGCAAGTTATAGAGTTAGACTGTACAGATTTATTGACCCAAAACTTTAGCTGTTGTGGGGCAGTGGCATAGGTTGCAGAAGTTCATCCTGCAACCAGGGTTGCTGGTTTGAACCCCAGGTCTGTCTTATCTCAGTTGTTGATGGTCAAAGACAGGGGTGGTGCCTGTGGATGAAAGCCCTGCTTCTGTCAGCGTGCCCCAGGCCAGCTGTGGCTACAATGTAGCGTATCACCATTAACGTGTGAATGAGGCGTGATGCTCACCACGCCGTTCTCTTTTTAAACACAGTTTCTAGGTTTTATTCCTTTTCCACTCCTAATTTATAGCTTTGTCTTGAAAAAAATTCCCATTGCAGTTTTGCAAGAGACAGTATATGTGTATATTCATACAAAAAATGTGCATAGACAGTTTATGTGTGAAAATCAAGATGAAGACATAAAACACCATGACATTTCTGTTAATAAGAGCCAGAGGCGAAGAACAAGAAGAATGTCCTCCCAGCAAGCTCAGCTGGAAAATAATTCAAAAACACGCAAGTGTGAAAAAGCCTGCAAGGATTTTGTAGATATATTACTCTGAGGGGAATCTTCAAAGCGCTTTACCATCATGTTTCCATCAGAAAAAAATCGAGGCATGTGTTCTACTTTCATTCACATCCATCTGATAAATATCTATCATTTATTAAAAGTTGTTAAAGTTACTTAAACTCTTTGAATTCATCAATCATTTTTAATGAATTTAATGCTAGAGGTTAAAACCGAGTAACTAAACATTGCGTTTAATTCTCAGGATTTACATGTGAGGCTCCAAGGTTCATAGATTTATAAACCAACTTCTAATCACATTTTAAATGACTGAATATGGCATATAAATGAATATGGCAGATGGGTTTTGCATAAAATGAAAATTTTCTGGCCATCTGTATTCATTTCATTCATTCTGGTAAACTGCAATGAAATAAGCAGTTGCAGCCTTAATGGTTCATGTCTGGGTTGTGATATTTCAGACCACTAACTAACAGATGCAGGAAGAGCTGAAACCAAAAATGTTTACTAGACAGAATAAGAATTCCAGATATCTGAAATACAAAAGCTGTCTAGCTGAAAAAAAAAGCTATTTTAAAGAAATGTTGATGATTCTAGATATCAGATACATTCAGCATCAATTACCATTTTTTTTCAGATATCTAAAAGTACATCTAAGAAATCTTGAACAATGAGGTCATATATTCAATAGAATAGACTTTGCTCCTAGTTGTAATTAATCTGTTGATATGGAATATAGCTTTCAGTCTGTCATTTATCACAGATATCTTGAATTGGAGCCTCAATTAACTTGATATTAAACCTGACATCATATTTATTTGTCCGGATGAAATCAGAAACATTACAACTTGGTATTTTTCTGGAACAGAAAATGTTGGACATATGTTTAACTAGTTTGTGTTATCATACATCTAGTTCAGTTTTCTGTGTGCCGACAGTGATTTTGTGTTAAAACGGCCTGCCATACCCTGAACTGTATTTTTTTCCCTTATAGCCTGCGTTTCAGGACAGCTGCTGTGTTTTTAATCAATGTTCTGGTCAATGGTTGTTAAACTTTCAGACAGATTTCCTCACATTTGACTATTTATAGAATTCAAGCAATGATTTAAGGTTTAGATTCAAACGTATTAACTATAAAACACAACCAAACCATCAGGTTTCCAGCAGATGTGTTGTTGGTTAGTATGAACTGTTTGTGTAACTCTGCTGGGTTTAAAGCTCATTATAGCTTCCAATCACAGCTTTGCTCTTCTCCCCTTAAATAAGTTTTATTTAATCAGAAAACATGTTATTTGTTTGATTCTGACACTAAAACCATAAATCCATCTTAGATCTGTAGCGTATGAAGTGGATCACATGTTTATTTTAAGCCTTGATGTGTTTCCTCAGGAACTTCAACCTCTGCTTTAGAAAAACGCTCACATTTGCTGATGATCACTTCATATTCATATTTGATGAGCAGGTTCTGGCAGCTTCTCTCCGATCAGTATTCAGTTGAAGCAGTAAGATGGAGCAGAGCTAGTGCATCATCCTCTGCTCCAACACTTTTGTTTTACTTGGATAAATAACTAAATATTGCTATAGTTTGTGGGGTGACCCCACCATTACTTGTTCCAAATGTTTAAGACCAAATACATGATAAATTATTTGTAATTATTATTTAATACACAGAATTATGAAGACAGTAATCTTACTGCTGCATTATTAAACTAACTTATCTTCATCCAAATGTTTTCAATGAGCCAATAAAAAAACAAGAGTATAAATCCTCACAACAGCCTATTTCTCATGAGAAGAACCGTGAGATTCACACCGAGCTCAAACTAAACCCACATGAACCCCTCTCTCCCACAGACATGATGGCGGTTGGCTGTGACCTGAATGGGCTCCACTATGAGAACGGAGAAACCTTCCAGCCCAGCCCCCTCTATAAGTGCACATGCATTGCTGGAGCCATCGGCTGCACGCCTGCTTTCATCCAGAAGCCTGCTGGGATGTTAGGCCCAGCTCCGCTGATGAGTAACAGACCAGCTGGCCTTCGCAATGCTCCAAACCCAAGCAAACACCAGCAGGAGACTACATACATGACAGGTGCGTGTTCAGAGTAAACGGTTGGCCATGCAGACCTGGGATGGGAAACCGCCACCCAGACTGAACTTGAAATGTAAGGTGCCTACTTTTGTTCCAGTAACAGTCAACCTGAAGAAGGTGGAGTTTAGTAAATACCAACTTTCTTAAAATATTTCAAAGTTCAGAATATCAACTTTAACTGGCACCATGGTAATACTGTAAGCAGACAACAGAGGACGTGAAGAGAAACGTGCTCTCTAGCTGTGGAAGGTGTTTGGATGTCCTGCTCCCATCTTCTTCAGTGGAATAACTTTCTGTGAAACTCTTCTTCTAGCTGCCAGTCTGAGCAGAGTTACCCCCACCCCTGCATTCAGCTGCGGGGGGTTTTTAGGGGTTTCTTCCATGCTGAAGTCAGACTACGGCTTCTTCTCTGTATTAAGATGTGGGTCTGACATTTTCCACAACAAACCTCTAAAACACACCAGAATTCACGGTGTGTTTAATGACGGTTAACTGCTCAGGTCCTGCAGACGCTAAGTATCCCCAAACCATGATACCTACACCTCCATTCTTTACAGCTTGTACGAGCTTCTGTTCTCCAAATATTACAGACCAGAACATGATCAGAACCACATGTTCTGGTCTTGGCTTACTTCCTCTTTTAGCATCTTCTCCTATCAGGGTAAGCAGGCTTTGAAGGTCAGATGTCGTTTGAATATCTCCCACTTGTAGAATACTTTCTTACAGTAAAATGCTTGATTGTAGAATATTTGGAGTCTTTTTACATTTATTACTAGAATAAAAAACTGCTTTAGACAACTTTTCAATTCCAATGAAAAGTCTGAACGTCTATGAAGTGAATCTTATTCCAAACAAGAAACATATGTTGTAAATGGAAATTTGGAAAAACACTCTTTAATTTTTTTTTATTAATTCAATCTAGAAATTAAACTTTAGAAAAAGTTAAATTAAAAAAAGGTATTTTTTGAGATTTATTTATTCTTTTACATATTGTATATTTTTAATTAAAGGCTTCCAAATTGTATTTTAAAATCATTTTTTTATAGACCCCAGTATTCACTACAAGTTTAATAAAAGCACATACCTTTGATGAGCACAGTGACCAACAAGAAAGGTGTTTAAAATGCAGTTTGAGAAGAAAACAAAAACTCAATCTCAAAAACAAAACAATTAAAAATATAATTTAGAATTTTTTTTTATATAAACAACTAAATCTGAGGAAAACAGAAAGTTATTCTCAAAACATTTTGGTTTAATTAAACCTTTTTCTAAAGTTCCTTTTCTGGTTTGCACTTTGATCCAAGTTTCGATTTACAAATCGTCTTTTTTGTTTGCGATAATTCGCTGCATACATGTTAATTTCCTTTCAGATATTCTGACATTTTCTCATCTCTGTATTTCTCAAATCCAAACCTTGAGAGGTGCTTCTGATCAGGCAGGACGTTCTGTAGGCTGCTGCTGAACCACCCTGTAACTATAACACTGAAAGCTTACAGGGATCCTCCTTTAGCTTGGAAGAAGAACTGCCTGGTCCAGACCACCCCCTGGAGCCCCTGCTCCAAGACCTGCGGACTGGGCATCTCCGTACGCGTCAATAACGACAACAGCAAATGTGAGATGAGAAAAGACCGCCGCCTGTGCCTGCTGCGACCGTGTGAGAAAAGCCTGTTTAGGACTGTCAAGGTGACGACTTTAATTAAAACACTGGTGAATCTCAGACAGTTACCACATCTGTTTGTTTTTATTCTTCTGTTCTTCTTCTTCTGTTATGTAGAAGAATTAACCCCAATGATTTATGTTCTAAATATTTCAGTTCATTCATGTTAATTATATTTGGTGTGATTATGTTTCTTAGCTCATAAAAACCCACATTTCATCTTGACATCATACTAGAACCAGACAGACAGCTGAACTTCAACCTGTCTGCATCGTTGCTTCTGGTCTTGTCTTCTTCTCATCAACCCTTAGATTTGCAGCTTCTGCATGAATTTCTCCCTAAAGCCTGAATGGACCTCCTCATGGCTGTGGTTATCCATGTTACTTCTGAAGCATTTTTTCCTTCCACTCAACTTTCCAGCCATATGCTCGGATACAATCTGAACAGGACTGTTGTTTATGGCTTAAGGTTTATTGCTCGCCCTCTTTGTAGGTCAGGTCAGTATGGAGTGAATTTTGTTTCATTATTGTTACAAAGAACATGTTCTGTAAATGGAAATTTGAAAATAATACAATTTAAAAACGCAACTTTGAACGATTTTCAAAGTAACTCTTCTGTTTTCTCAGATTTTTAATTTTTTCTATGTATTTTTCCATATTGCATTTTTTCCAAATTAATCTTTTTCAAGAATTTCTGTTTTACAGATTTTAGATTTTCATTTTTTTTCTTTATTAGACTGAGTTGTATTCCTTTCAAATTTAGGCTTACATATTTTATTCTCTTAACTCAAACAACAAAATTACTCTCAAATCCCTGTTTTTGATACAAGCGTTTTTCAAAGTTTGATTTCTGGATAATTTCTTGCAGCAATAATGGATCAAAACTCACTCCATATGTCAGCAGTCCTCCCCATCGTCAGGTTGGCCCAACAGTTCCAGAATAAAAAGTCCTAGTTTCACTTTTTGAAAATCTAAATTCCTGACTTGTCATCTGTAAAGATGCTTCATCTCATAAAGTCACCAACCCGTGTTTTTTACCCAGGTGCCAAAGGGGAAGACGTGCAGACCGAAGTTCCAAGCGAAGAAGGCAGAGAAGCTGAAGCTGTCGGGCTGCACCAGCACTAAGAAGTTTAAACCCACTTACTGCGGTGTTTGCACAGATAAACGCTGCTGTGTTCCCAACAAGTCCAGCATGATCAAAGTCAAGTTCACCTGTAAAACAGGCTCCAGCATCCAGTGGAAGATGCAGTGGATCACATCCTGCGTGTGTCAGAGGAAGTGTACCGATCCAGGAGACATGTTCTCTGAGCTGCGGTTACTTTAAGGAACTGTTAAGAAAAAAGGACAATAAGCAACAAGAAATGGTTGAAAGCAATCATTAAATGAAAGAAGCTGGAAGCTGTACTGAGCTCCTTCTTTGTGCAATAAGAAGAAAAGGCAGCTGTAGAAGCTGTGACTCTGAATCTGACTGGTTATAAACCAACGTTCCCATCGTCTCCATTGCCCTTTTCCCTCCTTGTATTTGCTTCCCTGATCTAGAACCAATCAAGTTAAAAGTTTTATTTATTTTTTTCTCCTTGAATTATTATTTTTTCTATTATTGTTTGGATGTCAGACGTAGCGTTATGGTGAATGTCTCAACGCCGTGGATTAATAAAACACTGCGTGGACTCGGAGGCTATTATCTGTATTATTTTAAGTCACAGCAGCTGAGCTTCAGTGTGATCAAACCATGTACGAGGTTTTACAAGTAATTTCCTTCTGGGATTATTAAAGTATTTCTGAAAGAACACACAAGATGCAGTCAATGAATGAATCTGAAAACTTCATCAAAAAAAAATTCGTTTTTTTTCCAAAACTACTTTTTCAAACTTTTTTGTATATTTGATTTTTTTCAAGTTTTCTCTTTTTCAGGTTGAGTTTTATTAATTGCTTCTTCATTCCTCCCTGTATGGAGTTATTTTTTGTCTTTATTAAATTCAAGGAAACAAGCGATCTGAAAGGAGAAACAATTTTGAAAGTAAAATAAACATATTGGAGAGAACAAATTGTCACTGATAGCAAAAGCTGATGTCATTTGAGACTGAAAAAAACGTTTGAAGAGAAACTATTTTATCATGAAATAAAGATAAATTATAATCTACAAAATGTTTTCCAAGAAACAAAAAGCTCTCAAAAATATATTCTCAAATATTATTTTCTTTATATTATATTTAGTTTGCTTGAGAAATAAGTTTTTGCTTATTTGTAACATTAGAATAAAATTGACTCTATACTTTTTAGTCCAATTCTTCCATCCTGAGGAGAACAGCATGAATCTGGATCCTGTCCCAGTATGAAACGTGTCTCCGGTTCTACTGTCAGGAATCTAAAACTGGCTGATCTTTAAAGTGGAAGGTAGTGTCCAAATATGTTCATTCATGAACGGTTTTATTTAGACATTTCATGTTTAGAATAATCTGCTCTGAACTCTGCTTCGTCCGTAACCCTGATTATTTATGTGTAACGGTGCAGAGGTTGTCCTCAAAGCTGATTCCCCTCAATGGAAATCAAAAGATATTAACCTCTTTAGTAAAAGCAGATCAACATGCTTTGAACAAGGCCTTCATCAAAAGTTTAGATTTTTAAATGAAAAAATGCTGCAATAACACAACAGAGCAGCAAACTGCAAACACCCTGGAAATACATGAATGACGCCAACATGTAAAACACATGCAAGGCAGAAACACTGCAGGTAGAGAAAAACAAACAAACCAAGTAAAAGTTTAGGAAAGCTTCAAGTGAGCTCGGCCAAGCAGAAATGCTCTGGGCCACTAGGGGGAGATGATCGACTCGAAGAGGATCGGATCCTCGACAAAAACAGAAACGGATGCGAAATCTGGAGGAAAGAGAGAAAAGATCATCTCCCTTTGAATCTTTTTAAAAACATTGAATTCTGAGGATCCTTTCTTATGCCACTGCCAAAGGCTGTGTATAAATATAAGCTGCTGATCATCTCCCCCTAGTGGTCTGGAGCCGTTCTATGCTGTGCTAGTTTTCTGCTTTTCTTAACCTTCAGTAGTTTTTGCTACTTGCAGCATCCTTCCTTGTGTGTTTGCATCGTTTGTCTAAATGTTGTATCTGCAGAACGATTTGAATTTGCTGTAACTTTCTCACCATGTTTGGATCCTCAGCCACCGTGCTCTGACCCCGGCCCGTTCTACCACTTCTAAGGTGGATCTACAAATCACCGGTGGCAGACGTCTGGGTCAAAGCCTGACTGCTTTGGTGGTCATCTGAGTAAACCGGACACACTTGCACATTTAATCCATTTCTCTCTACACATTACTCGTTTTTATAATGTGGAAGTTGAAATTTATGCATTTTCTTTCATTATTGTTGCAATTTGAAAGAAGAAATGAAACTAAAAAGAAATTCTTAATGCCAAAAAGGTTTTGAAAGTGATTTCACTATTTTCTCAGATGTTTTTTCGAATATATAATATTTAGAAATATTTTTTACATATTTTCAATTTTGATTAATTTCATTTTTTTTTTGTTTTTTACAGATTTTTTTTCTTTTCATTTTTTTTTTCTAAATGTCTGTTTTGCAGCTTGAGTTTTCCAGATCGCATTCTCTTCACTTCTGGGGGCGGAAAATTCATCGTAAATGAGGAGCAATGACACCTAATTTTCTCTCAAACCTTCTTGATTTAAATGTTTTTCAAAGTTGAATTCCTGGAATACATTTGATCAAATTTCCAAAGAACGTTCTTTGCTTGAAACAATAATGGAACAAATTCACTCCATAGTTTAACAGGAATTATAAAAATACTTCTTATAGAAAAAATAAATAAGTTTTATTTAAAAAAGTCCCATTTCCAGAATCACAAAGAGGAAGTCATAGAAGAACACAACTCTGCAGTTTGAAGACAAAACTCTAAACTTTGTGAAAAAGAACAAATAGAAAACATTTTTAATCTGTTCAGAGGAGGAAAGCTTCGATGCTCCTTGGTCACACAAACATAGAGCACAGAGCAGATGCTTCACAGACTCCTCTATGCATCTGGATCCAGCTGTTGACCCATTTAATGCCTTTTAATGTCCACAGAACCTTAAAAGGCCACATCAGAGCAGCTGATGTCATAGAAGTCCGTTTAGAAAAGTGTTTTTATGAGATGTTTCATGTGGCGATAGACAGTCTGGGGGCATCGGGCAGAAGTCTGGCTTTTGTGGCGTCCAGATGCTGATACTCATCGATCAGTGCACTGAGGGAGGACAAAGACTCTGAGAAGATGCTCTGGTCCATCCCGTCTACATGAAGGTAGTGATGTAAGTGAGCCTAGAAACACAGAAACATCAAAATGTTACCTGATCTCAGCTGCTGTGTTTCCTAAAAACATCACAAAGGTGAACAGTAAAGAGTCTTTGGAAAAACAAACGTTTGGAAAAATGAAAAGTCACAATATTGGCAAAAAATGAAAGAATGTATTTTGGTTTTAGATGTAGAAAAATCTGCTCTTAAACGTTTAAGATACCAATAATATAAAAATCCAGAATATAAAGAGGCCAAAGCTGCTCATCTGTAGGAAAATGTCCTGCTTTTAATGTAAAAGAATTTATTTGCAAAATATAGTGGAAAATAAGTATTTGGTCAATAACAAAAGTTCATCTCAATACTTAATCTACCCTTTGTTGGCAATGACAGAGATCAGACGTTTCCTGTTAGTCTCCAGCAGGTTTTCACACTGTTGCTGGTATTTCGGTCCGTTCCTCCTGCAGATCTCCTCTGCAGCATTGATGTTCTGCGGCTGTCGCTGGGAAATAAGGCCTTTCAACTCCTCCAAAGATTTTCTATGGGGTTTAGATCTGGAGACTGGCTGGGCCCCTCCAGGACCTTGAAATGCTTCTTAGGAA
>JAUZNJ010030621.1:0-14671 GCA_034780135.1 Jordanella pulchra
CAGAAAATAAGAAACAGTGAAAAATACAGTTCCTCATAAGCAAACCTAATGCATCTGCAAATGTTCAGTTCACCTTAACTTGTTAGGGCTGATCAAATCGAAATGTTCCCACATAGGGGAAATCCTCCTCTTTCTCGCTCCATCCTACTCCTATCCTGTCCTCACGCTCCTAAATCTCCTATCTATCCTATCTATCGATCGATCTCTATCGATCTCTATCGATCGATCTCTATCGATCTCTATCGATCGATCTCTATCGATACCCATCTATCGATATCTGTCTATCTATATAGATATATCTATATCTAGATATAGATATATCTAGATATATATAGATAGAGATCTGTCTGTCTGTCTGAACTAATGTTAATAGTGGGAACAATAGTAAACTAATATAAAAAAATAATAAAAAAATCTAAATAATAAACTTTAAAAGTGCAGCAGAGAATTTTTGTAGTTTTGAAATTTAAATCGTTTTAAGTCTACAGTATTAAAATAAAATGAGTTTAGATAAAGAATGCATTAGGCTTGTCCATTTGGCTCTTGACTTTGTTCTCTGGTTATGAAAAAAAAGAAACCTCTTTGCACTTCTGGCTTGAGGACAGACATCCTCACTGAAATAGTATTTGACCAACTCATATAGCATCCTGAGGAAAGCAAAGTATTAAGTACTCCCCAATGCTGCAATTAGGTTGAAACATTAGAAGTGAGAAATGATGGGAAAATGAAATGGGTACATCATCATTTAAATTTCGAGAGCAGTGTTTGACACTTTGGAATTTTCACTTCACAGCTGTTATCAGAAGTCAGGCCTTTGAAATTGTAATTATGGAGAAAATGGCTTAAGGTTGTAAAGAGGTAAAGAATTTAAAGGAGAAGGGGGGTTAAGATCCGGTAACTGAGCAAACATTATTAATGTTTGTCATCAGTTTTGAAAATTACATTTTAAAATCTCTGTTCAATAAATCACATTAAGGTTTGAATCAAATCCATTATATTCACATACCAGGTAAAAGAATATATATATTTTTTACTTTGTTTTTGTTTCAGCTGTTATGATAGAAGTAGAAATAACTTTTGGTGGTAGTATTGTAACCTGAGATGTTCAGAAGAATTGTTCTTAGTATCCATTCTTTTATAAAGGATTAACTATATTTTCTAAGATTTGATAATCAAACAGCTACATTTACTGTCGCTTTCAGATGAAGGAGGTTCCAAATGAGAACCTAATGACACAGTAGTTGTATAGAGTACACACTCTTGGTGTGTGTGTATGTTTGAAGTCTAGAGAGAGGAGGGCAATGATCCCTGCTGCTTACAGCTGCTAGTTAAAAGGCAACATGCCCCCAAGCTATACCTGGAGGTCATGTGAACGAGTCCTGCAGTTTTAAGTTTTTGCTTTTTAGCACTCAACAGCAGCTAAGCTTTCATTAAATATGTTTGAGTGGTTGGGAGGGCTGCATTCCCTCAAAGAAAAGAAAAAGCTTTTCAGAGATTTTGGAAGGAAGCAAGAACCTCCTTACTGGTCCGTAGTTTTTAATGACTGTAATCATTTGTTCCCATCATAGACACACTCGCAGTGCCTTGAACTCTGTCAGGATTGTGAGTCAATACTTTCCATAAGGATCATACATTTATTGTCAGGTTTCATTTTTTTTCACTTTTCATATTTGGAAACAAGAATTTTTTATTCTTTAAGAAAATATTCTAGCGTGGCTAAACACGCCACCCCTTTCTTCACCACTTGGCCAGGTGCATATCCCTTTGGCTGACTCTGACTTCACCCAGAAGTCTAACATAATACTGAAATAAAAATAATCCTTAAAGAGTAAACCAGCCTGCATTCTCTAAAGCACAATTGTCATTTGTTTCCAGAGACCGAGCACAACCATATCTTCTTTTACTTGCATCAGCTCACATGCATGTCCCACTTGCCCCCCCGGTGCCTGACTCTTCAGGTGATGTGGTGTATGCTGCCAGCCTGCAAGAACTCGACAGTCTGGTGGGGGCATTAAAGGCTGTTGCTGATGAAACAGATAAAGAAAATACTTTAATCTGGTTCACTGGTAAGACATTTAAATGATTCATATCTGCCCTCATATGATTCATTTGTTCCTTGTTTCATAGATACATACCTCTGTCTGTGTTCCAGGTGACAATGGCCCTTGGGAACAAAAGTGCCAGTTTGCAGGAAGCACTGGGCCTTTCACTGGAAAGTGGCAGACAAACAGAGGTGTTAAAAATTAAAGTTAGATAAGCTCATTGAAAACACCCTGAAAGCTTCATGGTCAGCTGTATCCATAAAGCAGGAGTTGGGATATATTTCATTGCTTGACTCCTTATAAGGTGACCTTCTATTTGCTTGTTAGGTGGGGGTTCAGCTAAGAAGACCACCTGGGAGGGCGGTCACAGGGTGCCCACTGTGGTATATTGGCCTGGCAGGATCCCTGCAAACACCACAAGCTCAGCCCTACTCAGGCAAGCACACTTTGACAAAACACATCAACTCCTTGAACACTTACAGTAGTTTCTTACCTTTGGTAATACATACCACAATCATGCATGTCCTTACAAATTCTCACCCACCACTCATTCCCCTGGGTGGGGTGGGTGGCTTTTTCATCTCCACCTTATGTCCTCTATCAGACACCTGGGAGCTTGAGGGTTCCTTCAGTATCTTAGCTGTCCCTAGAACTGCACATTTCTGGACTGAAATGTCTGATGCTTCTGCAGGTTTCTGTTGGAGCCACTTCTCCAGTGTGGGGGTTACTGCCCCGAGGGCTCCGATGACCATGGGCACTACGGCCTTCACCTTTCAGGCTCTTTCCAGTACTTCCCTGAGTCCTTGGTACCTGTAGAAACATCTGACATCTCATGTGTCAATCTACAATATAGAGTAGGGTCTTGACATTTGGTCAGGTCTCCTTTTGCATGAATCACAGCATACTGTAGTTTTGCAAGAGGCGATTATCCTGTGGCTCTATCAAGGTGCAAAGAAGGCACAGCTCACAACCTTAAGGGCATTTACACTGTTGCTTCTGGTATCTTGTCTTTCTCCTGAATCTAAGGAGTTTATGTCAGGCCTATCAAGAAGTCCAAAACCATGGATAAAGCAGATAATGGTACTACTGACATTGTGTACAGGCATAAAGGTCCTGCTAGAAATAAAACCAGTGTCTCCATAAGACACCAGCCAAGTTTATGCTGACCTTCGCCCTGTGTAAGTCCATCTGGCTGGCCAGGCTACAGTGGATGACTCCCCCAAATCACTACTGACTATGGAAACTTCACCCTGGACATCCAGCAGCTTGGATTCTTCATCTTTCAACTTTTCATGCAGTCACATAAATTTCTATTTCCAAGAATCTAAAAATAGGACATTGGCACCTGAGTAGTAGATAAGCCCTTGTTCTACTTTGATGAAATACATTTCTAACACTTTCTAAAACGTGAAAATAACAGTTTTAGCCACTTTTTGGACTATATTGTGCCCCATGCAAACACGTGCTAAGTACCGATATCCTTATAGAGACTTTTTAATGACTTTCATTGATTTTGCATTCATTTGTATGGCATTAGCCAGATCCTTACCCTATTACCAATACATATCTAACCCTAAACCTAACTTTAAATCAATTCACACTGTAGTCCTAAACCTAACCCCCAACCCAAGAGATCATTTTTTACTCATAGGGACCAGTTGATTGGCCCTCCCAATATCTGTAGGTCTCCACAAAGTAGCATATTCTTTGGTAATTGACCATAAAAGATAGATGGCTGCACATCACACACACATGCATTCTCATCTCTCTACATGAAGTGAAGACCATGTATTGACCTCCCATTGACTTTTGTTGATTTTTAGTCATTTTCAATCCATTCCGTCCCCTAACAATAATCCAATAACAAACCATTATCAATACACACTTAACCCTAACCTAAACTCTTTTCAAAGTTTGTCCTAACCTAAATGTTAGCAATTGGTCCTCAAATGGTCAAATCTGTCTGTCTGTCTGTCTGTCATTGATCTCTGATTCTGTAATACACATTGCTGGTCCTTTCCCATAATTCAGTGGTATGGACATCTTTCCAACTGTTCTGTCCATGGCAGGGGTAGTGCCCCCCTCAGACAGACGTTATGATGGCATTGATGCAACAAATATCCTCCTGCACAGGGAACACTCTGGTCATGAGGTACAAACAAAACCATATTAACTGTAATTTCTTTTTCTACATTTGATTGTGTTGTGAAATGGGACTTTCCTTTCTTCTTGTGTTGTAGTTTCTCTTCCACCCTAATAGTGGTGCTGCTGGAAAGTTTGGAGACTTGCAGACAATTCGAGTCGGAAAGCACAAAGCCTTCTTTGTCACAGGTGCGTCTCAATTTCAGGTTAAGTAGAGTCTGCATTAATGCTTGTTTTGCCACTATGGCAAAGTGTATACATAATTTCATCACAGTGACATTAAAATGATGCAGCTCTTTACAACTCAGATGTGTGGTAGAATAACAAAATATGCATGTTTTTCTGGTTGAGTTTTGATTTATTTTATAGCCACGATTTACGGAACCACAGCGAGCTGAATATCTCTCACAATGTTGCATTTGAACTGTCCTTTGTTTCAGAGCAGAAATGTCAAACAAGAAACAAGTTGTACACAGTGGGTATTAAGTCAGACCTTTTTATGGAAAACCGAGTTGCTTTTTTCCAGCCATCTACAGACCTCTGACAACAAACCTTTAGCCATAGGCCATACATTTTTAAATAAAGTAAATTTAGTGTCTTTCTAGAGACATAATGTTCTCCTCAAACTAGTTATATTGTGTGGTCCATTTTGAACAGTGCACCAGAACCACTGGAAGCCCAACAGCTTCTCAGCAGGATATTGTCACCACCAGGCTTGACAGTCGGTAGTGTACACTTACGTTTAAAAGCCTCATCTTGACTCCTTCAAACACGTTTTTTGTCACTGTGGACAAATAGCTTCAATGTCTTTAGCTTGAAATTAAATGCTTAATGCTATTTGATCAAATAACATTTGAACTGTTATATGTTGTTCTGTAAACAAACCCAAATGGCTGTTAGGACAACAAATAAAGGAGTGATCTGAGCTCAAATCATAGTCAAAACTTTAATCTGCACACATTTAGAATAAATTGACAAAAACTTTCATTCAAAATCAAATAATTTATTGAGAAAAATCATTCAACTCCAGGTCAAACATCCCTGTTAAAAACTCTTATAGAACAAGTGAAACTCAACTAACCTAATTAGCTACTATGTACACACAGGAAAACAGATAAAAATGCGTGATAACCATAATTAATAGAATAATTTAATGATATCGCACTTCAGTGTGGATTTTATATTTGAGAAATAAATTATATTTTAAATAGACTGGAATTAGGCCAACTCAGCTTTGAAATTAATTTTGAGCAGTTACATCTAAACCAAATCCAGTGCAAATCCAAGCGGTCAGTAAAGCATTATTTGGTAAAATAATATTAAATTAAATATGGCTCAGTCAGAAATCAATACCTGTTTAGATAATTGATTGTTAACCTGTGTTTTTTTTTCGCTGAAGGGAAAAGTTAGGCTTATAAAGCAGCCAAGTGTCAGAAAATATTAAGAGTGAGACTTTAGTGTCACAATACCTTTGGAAGAAAAACGTTTGCCTTTTTTAACTTTGATTTATACCTTAAAACTGCAGGTCATAGTGCAGGTCTCCCTGCACTATGGCATTCTAATGCTAATCTTGATAAACCAGAAATTAGAAATGAACAAGAATTCTGACAAAATATATTTATTTAACAGTGGCGGTTTCAGGAAGTTTTCAGGCATTGTCATAATGTGCACTGGGAGGTTGCCAAAAATGAATAGGGACCAAATCCAGTTTTGTGTCAATCTATATTGATTACAATGAACCAACATCTATAGGGAAGGACCAGATTTTTACAAGAACCTTGCTAATAAAGCAGCACACATATTTATACATCAGTTCTGTTTAAATGAATTTATGGTTCCACACAATTAATGCATTACATGGGTTGAGAGTTGATCTTTATCTTAATTACATTATAAATGACTGCAGAGACAAACTCTTTACCCAATAAAACACAAAAACTATTTCTATTGCATCAATATTTGAACATCATTTTAAAGCAGTTTCGACAGCTTTTTTGCAGGGATAGACCTTGAATTTTGAATTTTAAAAAACACTATTTCGTGTTGTATAAATTGATATTTACAAGTCTGTCATTAGGTGCATTTCCATGAGCTTTTTCTAATGCACATTTTGAAGAATTGCATCAGAAGAGCTTGATGGAAAGGGCAAGATTTAAAAAAAATCCCTTAAATTCGTAAAACAGTTTTTACAATTGCTAAAGGTGTTTTTTGGCTGCCCAAAAAAAGGTTAATGTGCAAAACGGGAGATGGAAACACTAGCCATGTTTCCATTCAACTAAAATTGGAATTTTAAGTGAACTTTTGAACGTTTGAAAAAAAGGAAATGCAAATCTGCTGAGTTTCCATTTGGTTTAAAGCAAATTAACAAGCACTGCAAAGATTATTGCAAGTAGAGGCTACAGACCCACTGTTGTCAGATCAGCTGTGCCTTACAAACTTTACCTCACATAACTGATCAGCTGTTTCTGCTGTCTCCGGTGTCTTCCTGAATGTTCCAATTATGCACATAAACACTGCTGGAAGCAACATGCCCATTACTAACTGTTTGATGTAACAACAACTTGCCAGATAGCAACACATTTATTAAAACTTCACTCTTTTACGGATCTGTCATCTGTGGTAGATTGCAGCCTAGATTGCAGTTAGCTTTTATAGCTAGCCCCAGTCAGCTGTAGCCTCTCTCTGGTGGCTCTGTTTCCCTGGCGGGCCTCTCTTATCTACTGCTGCGCTTCTCCACTTTCTTCCTAAGCTAGCAGCTGCAAGTCGTTGCGTTCTCTCGCCATTCTGGTGCTCTGATTCCCCAGTGGACTCCTCCGATCTTTTGCTGTGGTTCCTTGGTTCTAGAGGGTGACACAGCTGGCAGCCTGGTCCCGGTTCTGTTTCTTTTCTTTGTCTGTGTTCTTGCACTTATTTCCCGCTGCTCCTCTCTGTGCTCCAGAATGCCATCTCACCTAACCCTCTGTTGTCTGGGTGATTCGTCCCCCAATGTGGGACAGCAGGGCCCCGAACTGGGTCATGGATAGGCGTAAGTACTGCTGAAAGCAACTATCATCCAGACACAGCCTCTGGAGGAGGTGGTGGTATTTCTCACACTGGTTCTGTCTGTGCGCATCTGGTTAACCCAGGAACGCTAACAGCTTTGTTCGACTTACAAAAGTAAAAAACACCCCCAGAGCTGAAAGCAAAGACCAGCAGACACCATGATGTAGGAGACTGTTGCCTTTTCGTGAAATGCTTTGCCTGGCCAGACAAATTTCAAGGCGAGCAATAGCAGAAATTGGAAATAAACAAAACAGGTAGAGTCCAAGCTTCTAAAATAGAATTGATCACAGCCAGGAAAAAGTGAACATATTTAAATCCTAAACACACACTAACACTTATTTCAAGCCAAGACCTAAATACAGGTTGTGTGTTCTACCGTTCCTTGAGTTTATATGTTTCGGCTCTTCTTGCTACGCCACCAGCTCTCTCTGTAACTCTCTAATGGATATTTTACTAAATATCCATGGGGGAGTATTGTTTATTTAACACTCTCTATGAATAATTTTTATTATTTATGTGAATAGATAAAAATCGACAAATGTTGCCCCGCCACTTTGGGGGTTTGAAACTCCAGTCCAGCTTTACACATTCATGCCTGTGATCCAAGTAATTACATGTATCACTGGAATAACATAAACCCAAGGATTTCAAAATTAAAATATTTTTTTCCAACAGGTGGAGCAGAAGCTTGCAGTGGTGGAACTGGACAGGAGGAGCTCCACGACCCACCTCTGATATTTGACTTGGAGCAGGATGAGGCAGAGGAAACACCCTTGCAGTTTGATACACCTGACTACAGGGCTATTGCACAGAGGATTGCACTTAAGAGAGAGGAACTCCTCTGGGACATTGCCACTGACAGTTCAGTGTCCACAGCAGACTATAACCAAGATGAATTAGCAGCACCATGCTGTGATCAAAAACAGACGGTCTGTCGATGCCACACTGTGTGCTGAGGGCTAGAAGGAAACATCGAAAAACAGCAAAAAGATGCCATGAGGTCAGCAAATGTAAGCGGGGATGGCTATCTCATTGGCACGTATGCAGCGGTTGGTGTGTAAAAAAGTGTTGATTAAATGGTTCAATGTCCAGATGCAGCAGATGAGCAAACAAGAAGCACCAGTGGCTGAACTTTGTTCGTTTATCCAAATAGTCCTTGGTCTCTTTTTCCACTAGACTGAGTTCTTTGAAAAATAATTACATTTTCTGGAGTCATCAGACCTTGTGCACTTTAATAATCATTTTTATTGAACTGTTAACAAAGTGTCATTGCTGAAGCGGGGAGGTAGAGAGCTATAATAATTTTTTTTCAATATATTTATAAAATTATTCTGTTGAAGCATGCTTGAAAAGAAATACCTGATATTAATTTGTTAATTTTCTTAGAATCTTTATTTGTTATTACTTCTGTCAGGCTCAAGTTATTCCTTTGACCATTGTAGGTTTATCTTTCATCTAACGAGGGATAACAACTGTCTGTCCACGTGTGTACAATAAAAAGATGTATAAATTTTTTAAAGATGTGGCTTATTCAGATATCAAATATACCATTAAATTGTAAAATTATATAATTTAATGTTGCATTTAATAGTATGAAAAAAAACATAAAAATGATTAATTAAAAATTAAATCTAGTTTTATAAAGTTATTTAATTATATATTTTTTCAATGTAATTCATTTATATCGTGCCAATTCAAATCCGTCATCTCGTCTGAGCTGGATTATATTCCATGCATAAAAAATGTGACAAAACCATCTTATCTTAAAAATATCACCAAAGTCTGCCCATTTGTCTCTACTACTACTAATGCATGCTAAGCTACTAATGCATGCTTTTATTTCTTGTAGAATGAATTATTGTGATGCCCTACTCTTTGGTATTCATAAAAAGAGTCTTTCTAGCTTACAACTATTACAGAACTCAGGGCCTTGGGTTCTGACAAGGAACTGGTGACGCTGCATTGGCTCCCGGTGCGTTTCAGGATTGATTTTAAGGTTCTCTTTGTGGTTTATAAATGTCTTAATGGTGTTGGGCCTACTTATTTATCTCTGGTACCGGTCTCTTAGTTGTTCCCAAAGTCAGGACCAGAACATACATTTCACCATTATGGTCCTCGTCTTTGGAACAGCCTGCCTCAGAACTTCAGAGCTGGAGAGACAGTTGATCTTTTTAAATAGAGGCTCAAGACCCACCTTTTTACCTTAGCTTTTACCTGAATTTTATCTATTTATTAATTTCTTATTTATTTATCTATTTATGTATTAATATTTACCTGCTTATCTTTATATATATATTCATTTCTGCATTACTTGTTGCATGTCATCTTAATTTATTCCAGTATTTTACTTTGGTTAACTCTTTTATGTCTACTTTTAGTCTTGCTGTTTTTATTCATGAATATTGTTTTTAAGGATATTTGATTTTATTTGTTTCTATCTCCTGTTGAGACATTTTAACACTTTTAACTCTAGTGTTTCCTCATGGGGGTCCTCCAATGCTCAACTTGCATGGTTGCTGTCATGGTGTTCATCACAGTCTGGAGCAGCAAACCATAATTAATAGAATGGTGTTCATCACAGTCCAGCAGTCCTGCCCTACTGCCCTGTGGTCGTGGTGTGGACACTGGCTTTCCCTAATCTGGGTTGCTGTGGTGGTTCCCCCTGTGGTTGTGGTGGGGCTGGCCTCTGGTGTGAACAGATGCCCAAGGTACCACTTCCTCACAACAGTGTCAAGCCAGTTTTTTTTTTACTTTTAGAGGGGTTCGTGTGCAAATGGGAGGGGTGGGGAGGATACTGTTTATGTATGCGACTGTGAGAAAAGTGTGTGTGCTTATTCTCTTTTTAACTATGTATACCATTTGTGTGATGGCTTGTTTTTAAACAGTTTTTTTTGTAAAGCAATATGCATTACTGCATGCAGAAAAGAACTGTATAAATACAGTTTGATTTGATTAGAAAATCTCGTGAGAGAAAGTGGAGGTGGTGGAGTAGTATAAATACCTTGGTGTTCACCTGTACAACAAACTAGACTGGAGATGCAACTGTGAAGCCTCCTACATAAAGGAAAAAAACAGACTACATCCTAAGGAAGCTTAGATCCTTCCGAGTTTGCAAAAAGATTCTAAATATTTTCTGTAAGTCTGTTGTGGAGAGTGTGATCTCTTCCTCCATCATCTGCTGGGGTAACAGCATCAGAGCAAATGACTTTAAAAAGCTCAACAAGCTAATAAAGAAAGACAGCTCCATTCTAAGAACTCCTCTGGAACCTCTAGAGATTTTTTTTTACAAAGCAAAATTATTCATAAAGCGAAGAAGATTACAGACAACAGTGATCATCCTCTTCAGAAGATTTTTTTAAACAACGAGTATCTTCAGTATGTGGTGCAGAACGGTACAGAAGATCCTTCTTGCCTACAGCTATCAGCACCTACAGCAACTGGTTTAGAGAAAACAAAAGTATATGAGGTACTACAACATTTAATTTCCCTTTGGGATAAATAAAGCATTTTTGAATGTAACTGAATTGCATTGAATAAGATTTAAATGTTTGAAAGAATTGTAACTTAACTTGCTTTGAAATAAGTCAGACTGAAAGATTGTTGCTACTCCTCCTGAATTTCTGGGCATGTGAAAATGTAAAAAGCTGAAGGTCGTTGCTTTATTTATGCTAATACAATCCTCTTGTTGCAGCCAGGTTTCTGTAAGACAACATGAATCAATCTAATTATCACAAATTAGGTCATTAGCTAAAAAATGTTTGAAGAAAGAGATCTTATATTGAATACGCCATATCTAATAGTTTTAACTTTTTTAGATTTAATTATATTTTATTGATTCACTCCTTTATGGTTTTTTTCTAATTTATCTTATTTTGGCCACAGGCAATACACTGTCTGGATGGGATAATGGGAGGGTAAAGCTGCAGAGAGGTGTGTAAACTATGACTCACTTAGTTTTCTCTGCACCACCTAGACAACCACTGGTTCGTACCATCACCCAACTGTTCTGGGTTTCTGGTTCTTCAAGCACAAACTTGATAACTATTTTTATATACAAATTTATACCTTATAAAAATAAGTAAATGTAAGGTGAAGTAATTATATGTATTTTTATGGTGTGCCAGTCTGTTGCATTGTTATTTTTGAAATCTTTGGGAACCACAGCTCCAGGCTTAATGAGATACACATCTGAGGTCAAATGTTCAGTACAAACAGACATAGCAAAGTTGATAGGTTGAGTTACTTTCAGCTTTAATGGGCCCCTGGGTAAAATGTCCAGAACTGAACAGCTCAGAGAGTGTCCTAACAACGCCATCTTTTGGCAAGTCACATGTTATTACCTGGTTACCTAGTACACTTGTACTATATAGAAATTTAATATATACACGCTATACAGTAAAAATTCTTGACATACATTAGGTATGGTAAGTCTATGTGGTGACGTGTAACAAAGCTTTTCCAAAAAAATAATTAACACATCAATGTAAAAATAACTAAGAGTAACAGTTTAAACATCATGTTGTTATCAAAAAGGTCTTAATCATATCATTTAAAGTCAAAGGCCTGCAGCTTTACCGAGTGCAGTTTGTCAAAAGCTCTTCAAAATCTTCAACCATAATAAGCAGATTTTGCAAGTAATGTAATACGTATGTCATAAGAAATGATTTGAATAGTGCTTACATATTACCCTGTCCTTCTTTAACCCATTTCTGCTTCTTTGTTTTGAGGCAGCATCTGTTAAATAATCATTGATAACTTTAGAAACATGTAAAGAATGTGATGCTCATAAAGGTCCAGACAAAAGTCTGTAGATGCTTACAGGTTACAAGGCAGACAAATTGGTCTGTAGATTTTAGATAATTCATTTGGAGAAAGGCTTACTTTGTTTTCAGCTTTAAAGGGCTCTGTCCGACATGGTGTTTCTGATGGACTTTGCGGATACTTTCAGAACTTGGCTCTTTAACGATAGATGCCTATCACACCCAGTTGTTGATTCTGCATAGTGCCTCTCAAAAGTATTACCAAGCTTTATCTTTTCCATATTTTTGTCACTGTACAAGCTTTGGTTTATTTTAATGGGATTTAATGGTCTAGAACAACTTTAAGCAAAACAGAGCTATGAAGATAAAGTAAAATTACACATTTTCCTTGTAATAGAAGTAACAAACTTTAGCTAAGAGGGGTCAACATATTCAAACATACAAAGCCAATAAAACCAAACCAAATAAATGAAATGCATTGATAATTAGGGGTATAGAAAGTTGTGTTTACTGAAGGTTAAATAGTGGGCACAGTAAACACATGGTAGCAGAAACATTGGTCAGACCAGACCAAAACTGAAGTTATCGGCCTGTGAAAGAAACTGATTTGATCAGATAAGCTTCCAATTGTGCGATGACTCCTAATGCTGCACATCACCCTAACATACCATATATTGTGGATCATTTGGTGGTAGCGTTATGCTGTGCAAAATATTTTCCTCAGCAAAGGCAGAAAAATTGTAAAAGTTGACAAAACCCTGTGATCACTGGAGTTGTGCACTAGTCCCCTTCAGGACCTACCTCAATAATAATTTTGGACCAATAGTAGTGTCGGAAAATACAAGGACCTTTTCAGTCCAAAAATATAAAACATATAAAGTTTTATCCTGAGCCAAACAGAAGAGAGCAAAAAAGGGAACACTATGATAACTCAAAGGTAAAGTCTGATTTAGATCTTTTTATTAATAACTGATTGACTATCTTGTAATTTCTTATTTTAAAAACAAGGTAGTCTTTTGATGCTTTAGTGCAAAGAAACTAGATTTCTACGGGCCTTATCATTTTAGGCTTAATATAAAAAAATACAAGATATATATATATAAAAAAAGATTCGAATCATTATGAAATTCTGTTGTCATGACGTTACTTTACAGAGTCCTTCAATGCAAACAGTTTGATTCTTACTGATACAAATAATACTCAAAGATTTAGAAGCTTTTGATAATTTATCCTATTTTAAGGGTTAATTTCTTATTTTAAGAACCCTAAATAAAATTACCTTTCTGCATGGATGGATAATTTCACTTTATTTCACCTTTTTCTTTAGATTAAATGTTTTTGTGTGTTTTTAGACAGCACATTTTTCAGTTGGCCTTGTTGGGAAACATGATTCAATGATAGATGAGAGACACAATAAAGCGTTTGGTTTTAATTAAACTTCAGAGTTATGCTCAAAGAACATTTCACTAGGAGGTAAAATACTAACAGTATGATTGAATTATCCAACCAATACTAAGAGAAAATAACCCAGAACATATAGGTTCTAGTAAAATTAATGCTTTTCTCAGTTTTTTTTTTTTGTTTTGTTATGGCTAGGGCCGCATAAAATGCTTACACCTCCTATCAAATGTAAACTTCCAGCTCTTATTCAGCCAAACACATGAAATATGGACCATTTTTCTAAACGTATGACAGGGTAATGAAGAAAGTGCAATACTCTTGAAGAAAATATTGAAATTAAGAGGAAAAAACTCAAAATGGTTAATTAATCCTCATAAAATACTGTTTGCCTTGTTGGACAGCATTTATCTACATCAACAATGTTCATTTTTTGTCAGGGTCTCTTCCTGTGTGCGTATTACCTACGCATTTCTTACTCTGTTGGTTATGGCATTATCTTTGAGATATTCTTGAAAATATATTTTTTTAAATCAGGAGGTTTATTCCTAATGAGGGATGTGCCAGTTCTTTTTTCCAATATAACCTACAGAATAGGAGGAACACAGAACACAAGAACAACCAGAAAATTATACCCTTTAACACCATATAAAAGTTAACAATGAGCTCCGCTGAAGGCTTTCACCATCCTTTTTGTTGGGGGGGGGGGTTGGATCTTGGGAAACAGCTGATTAATTGCTCTGGTTGCCGACTGGAGGAAACTCGTTCTCATCATCCAGACAAACAGGGCCTTCTGCAAATTCGTGCTCTGGGATGACTTCACCTCTCTGTGCTCCACCCTCTTCAGAGTAGCCTGGGAAGGAATGAGAGGAGATGGAGATGATTTAATACTTTTCAATTTGTCTCCTTTGTTTGGGGATATGCTTGTGTTCTTAAAGTGGTAAAAAAGATTTTAGATCACAGCCTACGATCACCATTTCTAATAATCCTTATAAAAATCTGGGTTTTATTTACTCATTTCCACTGTAGATATATATCTTACTAACACACAAACACACACAAATATATGTATATATATATATACATATATATATATATATAGATATAAAGATATATATAGATATATATATAACAGATGTGGAAGGTCAAAGTCAATGTGGTCCCCATGGTAATAGGAGCACTCGGAACAGTGACCCCCAAACTGGGAGAGTCACTCCAGCAGATCGCAGGAACAACATCTGAAGCCTCAGTCCAGAAAAGCACAGTCCTAGGAACAGCTCGGATGCT
>JAUZNJ010030622.1:0-14671 GCA_034780135.1 Jordanella pulchra
TGCTTGTATGTATTTTCACCACATGCACCAGTTCCAATACTGCTTGAAGTTTCTTGAATTTGGAGGAGACAGCTAAATAACACTCTCGTCTCTTAAGTCATTATCTCAGTTTCTCTCCTCCTTTATAGTGCCTTCCCTCGTCATTAACATTTTTCAATGTATGACTTTACAGATAAGATTAGCAATGTAAAAATATTTTTTTTCCAAGTCAGATAGTGTTTTTTTATGAAAATATAATAATATGCCCCAATATGTTATTACGACTTGCAGAAAGCTATCTCTGATTTTTTGAATCAGTTTCCTAATCATACCTGATAACTTGTTGAGCAATATCCATGTCACACCAGTGGAAGAGTTTGTACAATGCTGTTGAATGATGAATAGGTATAACCACTAAACCATAGTGTTAAATATAACCCTACACCAGAGTCAAACAACTTTGAAGAATCTTTTTGAAAAGTTTGGATGAGCATTCAAGCCTCACTTGGCTATACTGTCATTTTAAACAAAATTGGTTATGTCTTTCAAACATGGCTGTTTCTTTTAAAAGAGCATAAAGAAAGTGTAGAGTGAGCTCAAATAATTCGGCTCAGTTTTTATGTTGGTACTTGCCTGTGAGTCATCCTGTTTTCACCTTGCTGCTTTTCACCTTTGACACACATGTCGTTACTGCAGCAGCACATCAGTATTCAGCTGAATACTTGGCAAGAATTAGTATCAGACTCACGTCTGCATTTCCAAAATGAATAAAAAATGCAAACTGGAATGTGCTTAGATACTACATTAGCCTCTATTTACAAGTCAATATCATTTGCAGTGATGTGAAGCTCAACAAGAGTATCAAGCCTTTCGGAATATCTCTGGACTGGAAACACTGTGGCATATGTTTAAAGGCGGTGTATTAAATTGTTTTTTTGATTTTGTTTTATATATAGGTAATATGCTGTAATATTCAAATGGAATCTATATAACACAAATATTAGAAAGACTACATCAAGTACAATCTTTGACATATATACTGCCCCTTTTGACTATTTATGCTTTCAGATACATATGTGTATATTACAGACTATAGTTGAATTTAGGTAACACAAACTCTAATAAGATAGAAAATTAAAGTAAAGTTGAAATAGGTTAATTTTTTTGTATTATCTTTATTGTTTGAAAATAAATCTTGCAGTTAAAATTGACTGACAGTAACAGGCCTCAGTTATTAAGCCGCTGCTGTGCCCCTACTTTTCCTGATTTGGGCATTTGTATGCTTTAAAATACTTTTTACAAGGTTCCATTTGTTAAAAATAAATTAATGCTATTTTGAGGCAATTAAAGTATCTTTCACAATTTCAGTCTTTTTCATAGGTGTACAACCTGTACAATGGAAAAGTGGATATTTAATGATAGCTTAGGTACCATTACAAATGGCAAAAAGATCTGGTATAACCAAGACATTTCTCAGAAGTTGATATAATAAAAATGTATAGACAAAATCACAGGTTAAAAAAAGATGATGATGATGTAGACGGTGAAAAAAATGGTGTACTGTTGTGCTATGTAAAATTCCATCATCCCACTTCTTATTTGTAGGCTTTTGAACTGCAGCCTACAATTCAGCCAGAATATCTAAGGGGAATTTACAGCATGTAAATACTGCAAACACTGTCAACAACACACCACACATCTGATTTTTGTGCACTTTTAGTTCTTCAAGCATAAATCAGCATTTACACCAAGGTAAGCCAAGTTTATTTGTATAGCACAATTCAGCACAAGGTCAATTTAAAGTGCTGTACATTAATTTTACAATAAGATAGAAGAAAGATAAAAACAGAGTGAAATTAAATAAAGATAAAACATGATAAAAGCAGGAAAAGCTTGGAAGGTTCAAGTTGGCAACTGGACGTGATGTTTTCTAGAAAGATTTTCACCTCTCATCCAAGAGGTTCCTCAGTTCTAACTGATGCAGGAGAAAGCAGGGATAAATATACTGTAGGTGAGACAAAGAATAGGGGAGAGGGAGAAAAGAAACAACACCTACACCTACAGTGTACACCCCACATCCAGTTGCCTAAACTGAACCTTCCAAGCTTGACCATGACCTGGATGACTGAGAACCTTCTCAAATATGATAAAAGCAGGTAGTAAAACAAATAAAACAGTTCGACCACAACCTTAAGCTAATAATTCCTTAGGTAACAGTTTAACTTCAACAGTCAAAGGCAGTTCTAAACAAATGGGTTTTTAACCTTGACTCAAAAGAACTCAGGCTTATAGCACTTCTATAGTCTTCTGGTAGTAGGTTCCAGATAAGCAGCAGGAGCATAGGAACTAAATGCTGCTTCTCCATGTTTGGTTTGGTTCTAGTTCTGGGTGTACATAGTAGGCTTGAACAAAAAGACCTAAGTAGTCTGGGAGCTTGACATACTAGAAACACATCTGTTATGTATTTAGGCGCTGGTCCATTCAGTGATTTACAAACTAACAAAAATATTTTAAAGTCAGTTATCTGAGCTACAGGGAGCCAATGTAAGGACTTCAGAACCAGGCTGGTGTGCTCTACTTTCTTAGTTCTAGTGAGAACAGAGGCAGCAGTGTTTTAGATCAGCTGCAGTGGTCTGATGGACCTTTTTGGGCAAACCTATGAAGACACTGTTGCAGTAAAGATAAATGCATGAATGAGTTTTTCTAGATCCCGCTTGGAGATTAATCCTTTAATTCTGGAAATGTTCTTCAGGTGATAAAAGGCTGACTTAGTAACTGCCTTTATGTGCCTTTGAAGGTTCAGGTTTGAGTCCATCATGAAACCAAGATTTTAGCCATAATAAGTGGCTTCTATCTGTAGTAGTGTATGTGAGCTAACTCTGGATCTCTCCTCCTTTGGTCCAAAAATTATTACCTCAGTTTTTTTTTTTGTTTTTTTTTTTTTATTCAGTTTGAGAAAATGATGGCACATTCACCTGCTGATCTGTTGAATCTTTATTGTTACATAAAGATTCAGAAGAAGATCTGTCTGGTACTGGAAGTCAGAGGTATAGAGAGGAAAAAGGAATAGAAAGAGTACTGTCACCTGCGGAGGTCCTGTGCTGCTGACTACTTGATCAGACAGTTGACCCTTCACTCTAAAAAACTGTGGTCTGTCAGGTAGTCTTCGTAATCCAGGCAATGGTTTATGCCTCCACCTGAGTCGTCTGGAGTTTCTTGCAGAGTAAGTCAGACTGAATCATGTTAAATGCACTGGAGAAATCAAAGAACATAATCCTTACAGTGCTGTCTGCCTTCTCTAAATGATAGTGTTTTTTTGTGTATGATGCTATTCAGGTCTTGCCCAAGGACAATGACTAGCTGGGTTTCTGACCTGGTGACTGATTCCAGGACAAACCCCTGTATTCTACCCCAATGTCATCCCGGAGTAATGTAGTAAGAATTGCAGCAATTTCTAAAACGTTTTTACCCTTAAGATAATAATAATAATAATAATAAAGCCAACTGTAGATGATTTTAAAATGGTAAATTTAAAAGATGACAAGAAACATAATTTAAAAAAATTCTCGCTGTTAGTTTAATTTCCCAAACTTCTAATGTTCCTGAGATAAAACAGTTGAAACAGAAAATAGTCTCTCATTATTGACCCTCTAGGCTACCTCTCATTTATTGAGTTCTAGATTAATTCTGTACCTATTTCAGACTAGATTTTAATTAATCTAACATTGGTGCTGTACTAATTACATGTTTCTGTGTAAAGGAAATATTAAGAATTGAGATAGTCATTTAATCTGTTAATGAATCAAACTGTTGTCAATTATCTACACTGTGATATTTTCAAAGTTTAATTGCATGTAGATAGCAAGCCGAGAGTCAAACTTTGTCCAAAGCAGTTGTATATTATTAAACAGATTAAAAAAAAAATAAATTAGATCTCTGGTAAATCCTGCTTGGTTTTATACAACCATGTACAGGTATTTATATTGTCTGTCCATTTAACACAGAGAAAGCCTCTAAATAGTGAAAAATGTTTAAAAGCTTCCATAATGCATTAAGCACTGCACCTTTGTTCCATTATGGCTTGAAACAGTGATAAAAAAAATCCCATCACTTGTTTTTAATCTTCAGTATTATCGCTTCTTTTCACACCAAGTCCCCAGTTACCACCATAAAAACCTGTGGGTGTCCTCTTTCTGATGGGGGCTTTTAGGGTCATTACCCAGGAGACTTTGCTTCCATCCACCCCCAGATTTAGATCACTCCAGTAGACTAGAAATAGCAGCCCCAAGGTTCCCTGTCTTTCCATCTCTAAATCCCCTGCAGAGGTCACATTTTTCATTTTGGGCAATTTGAAGCTCTTAAACCCTCCCCATGATCACTACCTCTCTGTTATCAGTGCATGTCTTTGAGACACTGCGTATGTGTTCATTTTAAGCCACTGCTTTGCTAAGTGATAAGTCCACTACAGAGGAATGCACTCTTCTCTCTGCAGGAGATGGCTTCAGCATCTTGGGCACTTCAGAACAGCTCTGCTCCTGAGAGTTTGGTGTTGGTTTGTTCATGTACAGAACAGTTACCCCTGTATCACTATTTTTGCTGTAGCCCTCTTTGGTTTCAACACTTCCATCCATCTGACTTGAAAATTTCACTTGTTGCTCAAGCTGGAAAGCATATTTCCCTCTGTTAAACTGTTTTTATGCTTTTCAGAGATAGTTTTGTGGTCTTACACAAAAGAATCGACCTTATTACAAATATATGAAAAGTACAAAGTATTAATGTTGCGAAGAGCTAAGGCCCATGTGGTATTGAGAGAGTTATATCCAACAGGTCTGTCACTTTAAAGGGTAAAAAGCTTCCAGAGCAACAAAATACTTTGTTTCACTTGATAAACTTCCATCTAGTTCACTTTCTATTTCTCACTATATCTATTTCATTTGTTGAAACCTTTACTGTTGAGACATCAAGAGCTGTGATGTCAAAGCTGGGACCAGTGAAAAAAATTGGCATGAAAGCAGTACATGAATGATTCATACAGTTCAGTATACAGAAACAGCTTGTATGCTGAGAATTTGTTTCAGTGACTGCCCAAACTTAGACCTAAGTAGAGGGAGCCACTTGACAGACCTCTCACCCTGCAGGAGCTCACAAGTGTCCTACAGCATCTGTCCCCATGCTCTGCTCTCTCTATTGAAGGAATTCCAGCAAACTTCTAAAGGCCTGTTTATGGAGCTGTAGGGAAAAGCTCTGATAGATGAAGGCCAACCTGCAGCTGTCAGCAGGCAATGGTGTCATTCGGACTAAAATGGGATCTGCATATTGACCTGTGCACTTGTAAAAAATAATATACCTTGAGTAGATACATTTTGTTTTACTATTATAATTTTCCAAAACAACATTCTAAACAGACCGGATGTGAGGAAAACAAGATAAAAACTAGTCTATTGTAAGAGAATATAGAAAAACACAAATATACTCTTTTACAATCAATAAATTTTAAAATTACATATTCCACAGGTTTAAGTCTCCATTTATAGCAATAATAGACAATGGGATTCAATCTTAAGTGGTGAAAAGTCTTTTGAAAATGACTTAGGGATGTATATTTATAAAAGAGATTCATACCTTCAAACCATTCAAATGTAAGTGATAAAAGGCATATAGTAAAACATTGCCATAGTACTCATAACAGCCAGAAATTCCAAATCAAGGCCAATACAAAGTCGTGCAGGACAGGGAATTAGAAGGGAAAGATATATCTTTCTATCCACCCACTCTGAATGTTGAACGCCCCTCAATTTACACTTCGAAGATTAAACGTTATATTGCAATTAAGATGTGTTTTAAGAGAAAGTCTCTCTTCTGTTTTGTTTTTTTTTTCTACCCATTTCGTAGTAAAACTTAGTAAAACTGCTCACATTTGAATTGGATGGGAATAAAATTGTGAACAGGTTTTTCCAAGTTTTTCTACAAATCTTCAGTTGGATTTAGGTATAAAATTTCCCTGGACAATGAGCATAATACATCTAAAACATTTTATTCTGACTATGGCTCAATATTTTAGGACACAGTCCTGTTTTTTAGAAATAGTCTCTGTCATAAGTTGTTTCATTCTAAATTCTCTAATAACTTTTCCTTAAGAATTGAACTGCAGTTAGTTTGCATGCTGACAAGTCTGCTTTCTACATCAATGCTGACAAGACTATCTGCCCTTGCTTAACAAAAGAGGGGATAAGAATTTCCCAAACCCAAGTCTGCTACCAAATGTCTACATTCTCTTTTACAAGTGTGTTTGTACAAATTTAGTTGAAGAATTATGTGATTTGGATTTTCTAATAATTACTATTATCATTCAACATTCACATTGACTTTAGAAGACGATAAAGGTTTAGACTGGGGTAGATACTGATAATTGACTTCATATAGAAAGATCTGTATATGTCTTTACATGCAGGGGTGCAAACCTTGTATTTTCTGGACCGTAGTGTATCAAACTACAGTTGTAAACTTAGAGCTCAAAATAAACTTAGCCTCCAGAATTTGCCCAACAAGTTGGTAGCTTCCATTGATTAAATTCTAATCATATAGTGCCTCTAATGTGCTCATCCATATGTAAACAGTGTTGCACATGTACTGTATGAGAAGGTTAAAAGCTTGAGGATGAAACATCAATACTTATCCAACACAACAATATTTTCTGTTAAATTATAAATGTTGATCTTTTCAAAAGTCCTAGTCTAATCTTTCTACAATCTTTCCCAAATCTTCAACTCTCCCATCCAGATAATTTACCATTTAAAGTTAAACCCCAAATTATACATAACTCTGGGGATTTATGTTTTTATCAAACAGTTTCTTATGTCTGTTGATGCAGCCAAGTTCTTGAATTCAATCTGAGAAAAAAAATATGTGGATGGAGCATAACTTTGTTGACAGTAAGATCTTCTAGGAAACTTTGAGTTTCTCAAAAAATCTTATCTTAAAAGATTCATCATCAAAATACAAGAAAGAAAATAATATCAAAAAATCTGGTTAATAATAGTTTGACTATTGTGATTTCATTAAAAAATGTTTCCAATGATTTATTAGAGCGTTAGAAAATATTTTTTTATTGACATGTGAATGGAATTGACAACTTGTCTAATTTGTATTTTTTTTTTTTTGTTGATTTAGTTTCTTTTTATGAATCTGGCAAAGCAACTAGTTTGGTTACTTTCATCTCTGCTCTTGGCATCGTTATCACTCATTCTTCTAATCTGTGCAGCTCTGGCCCTTCTTGTCAGTCATCAGGCATACCACCTAATCCCCTGCCTATGTAAGCTGACCTCAAACCAGTTACTGTCGAAGATTATTTGAAAGAGTCACAGCAATTCCTTCCATGCCTGAATAGTTGATTCTGACCTTCCTATTGCCTCATGGTAGAGATGGATAGATCTCGTGAAGTGTTTTAATACATTGCAAAACTATTTATAATGTGTCACTGAGTACTGACACTTGCTGTACCTTAAAAATCCTTAGAGGAATTTATTTGAGGGGGTGATTTGATAACCTACTATATGCGCATCAATATAAATTAAGTCATTGTATGTTATATTGTATTATGTCACAATTAAATTTCAAATTAAAATGTTATTTTTGATGCGGTCAATCAATGTGAACATGTTGTGAATGAGGATACTTTAAGATTTTTTAAAATACATTTTTATTAAAACAAACAGGTGCACGGTTTTAGGTTTTTGCAGTATCTCATAGGGTGGGTGCAGACAGCTGTTTTGAAGACGATTCCAACTGGGGGCTCATTTGCACAAACCTTCTAGAGGCACATTCTGATCTCAGTTTGCTCATGGCCTCATTGCACTTGGCAAAACTGCGGAACTTGAGTGATTTTAAAGTGGGGTGTAGAAGTGATGCTAGGGCCAACACACCTAATGAGCCACATGCAAGAAGCATTTTCAGTGCCATTATTGTGAATGAAATCTGTCTGACAAGCACTAAAAATCGTAGCCCTATATAGAATTACTGTGGCAGTAATTTTGCAGATTAGCAATTCTCACAAATGCACTCTCACCCATGCACAAGTGGAATGTATCACATTGGCAAAGATTATTCATGTAGTTACCTAAAGTTAATAACGTTTTTTGAATCTGGTGTGACACACTTGTAGAAGACCACGGTAGGAGAAAAAGTAAGAGAAAGTTATGACATGAATACAAAAATTTTGTTGCATGAGCCCCAATGACTCCAGATTGGAAGCAGTGTCTGTGACTCGATGCTTCAAGGGTTCATCTAGGTGTATGGCTGCCTGTGCGTGCACGGCTAAAGCAATTAGCTCTAGTTCAAGATACAACATTTTCATCATGGGGATGACCTTTGACCATGACACTTGCCTCTCTTCAGAAACTCCACTTTAGCTTGATCGAAGCAGCAAGAAGTATCTCTTCTACGATGTGTCAAATCAAATTTTAAAGAGGCCAGAGATCCCCACATTGGTTCCTCCTTGTCATGTAATCTTGATAGCATTTCATATGTGCTGTTCCAGCGTGTTGGCATCTCAATGAAGAGGTCCAGAGTTGGTCATCCCATCCATTGGTGTTCTTAAGCAAGCTTCTCCTTGGCTGTAGTGCTTGATCTGAAGTATGTGGCAATGTGTTTGGCTTCCTGTCTGATGGATGCAAGAATGAAGATCTGATCACATGATTTTCTAAATAATAAACTGAGGCTGCGTACAATGCAAATTTACTGCCAAATTTGGAGCCGCCTAGTGGATGAAATCATGTTTAGTGTTGTGTCAGTCACAAGACATTTTACTTTATTGGTTATGGCCCAGTCACAGATGTCCACATGTCAGCTGTTATGCTCACTGCCACAACTTGTTGTACTTCCACTTCTACTTGTTCGACAGGTTGCCAGTCTGGCCCACAGAGAGACACAAAAATACGTACAACCATGCACACACACACTCATGCCTAAGGACAATTTAGATATTCAAATTAACTTAACAGTTACGTTTTTGGACTCTGTAAAGAAGCCAGAGTACCCAGAGAGAACCCACACATGCACAGGAGGAACATGCAAACTCCATGTAGAAAGACCCCAGGCCGGGAATCGAACCATCTTGCTTGGAACTTTCTTTGCAATGCTACAGTGCTATTCACTAATACACCGTGCAGCCCACCTCAGAGCTCTTTTGCTTAAAAAAGGTGAAAAAAGTAAAAAAAAAAAAAAAAAAAAAAAAAAAAAAAGAAAAAACTTGTCTAGTTTGAGCACAAAGTTACAAGAATGAGCAGAGGAGTGCTTCAGTTCTGTGTTTGGCCACAGGTGGTAGTCATTTGAAAACTCTATAATGCCTAATTTTAGTTTAATGGATTAGTTGTTCTATGAAAACACAAAGTTATTCTATGAAAAACACAAAGTTATTCTATGAAAAACACAAAAGAAACATTTATAATGCTTGTTAGGACTTTTTTGGGTTACGTGAACATGGGCCACTTGGCCTCCTGGTTGTTATATTGCTTTTCCTCAGCTGATCAACCAACCTTTACTTGTTGGTAATGCACAAGATGTATATAAAGCCTACTACGAGGGGAGGAAGAAAATGCAATTAGTATTATAACATATTAAAACAGATCTCCTTTTAATTTATTTCTCAAAAAACTAAATGATTTTCTTCTCTGTTAATGATCTGATTTGTTTGTGTGTTGTTTTTTGGCAGCACCCGCTGCCAGGGAGTATTATTGTCCCCCCTGGTGGACCACAGAGGCTAAGTACACATCACAATACTTTGTATAGGTTTTTTTGGCTGGAAATTGAGTTAGAAGAGCAAATATGCAATAGATAAAGCAAAAACTGAAATCTTTGTTTTTAATGCAGTACACAGAAGCCCTAAAACATGTTTCTGATTTTAGACTTAAGTTTGACCTGTGATGTCAGGCATTTGAGAAATTATGATTTGCTTAAAAGTTCTCCAGGTGCTTTTGTTTTATTAGTAGCCACACAAATAACCTCTTTTGGGATTATTCACATGAACTGCATATAACTAACTTCTCTGACCCTAGCAGTTATGCTACACTTGGCTCAGAGTGCACCTTTCTGAAAACTAACCAACATTCAGCACCGTGCTGAGAGCAAGAATTCTTTTTGTTTGAGATTGCATATTGGCGCATCAGCCAATTTTTCCACCAATGGATCTATTTTGAGTTGCCTCCTCTTCCCACATAGTTCTGTTTATGGTTACTGGACTTTTACTGGACTCTTGGCAGGTTTCTTAATGCATACATACTGAAATATGCTGCCTACACACACTGGTCCATAAATAAAAACTGGGAAAGTTTCATATTGAAGATAAGATCTTCCAATAGAAATAAAAACAACAGTGACTTGGTAATTCTGTCCTGAATGTGTGGCTTTGACTGCAAGTTAGAAATACCCAAAAATTTAAATTGTGTCTAAAAAGAAAAAAAAAATGTTTGTTGCTGTGAAATTAGGACAAACATTGAAGGCTAACTACATTTTCCCCTGAGCCTAATGCCATTTTTAACATTAGCAGGAGATTTAGCAAAATGTTGTGTCATGTTGATTGATGGTGAACGCATATTAAGCATTTAAAGCATATGTTGCACCACTTGGCTACAAGTAGTTTTGATCAAATTATTTTTATTTTTATTATTATATTGCCTTATTTTACTTCTCTAATAATGGCTCGCCTAGTCTAATACAAGAAATTTTTGTTCCTCACATCATATCAACAATACTTAAATATCTTAAGAGGAAATAACCTAGATTTAAGCATTAGTAGGTAAATGTCTCCAGCATAGTCCCATAGTTTTTTTTGCATCGTCTTTTTTATATATGAAGTGAAAAAGTAGTAAAGAATAAGATTTTCCTCCATATGTGAATGTCCTGTCCACAAGGTTGTTGTCTGGAAGGAAACTTGGCTTTCTGTCAGCTAATAGATTTGTTAGCTGGATGATTATTCTGCTATTTTTCAGGTAAACCATGAGAGGGCATCCTGACGCAGCTGCTTGGCGGAATTCTTACCTGTACCTGTGCGACTCACATAGTTGCAATTTATCAGCTAATCACCAGGGCAACATAAAAGGGGTGGTTCACTATTTACCCAAGATCTGAATGATGTCCACCCAAAGGTACACTACAGACTTGGAGTCTCTTGTGACAAATTTTAAACCTTGAAAACTTGGTTCTCCTGGTAAATGGTGTTCTCTGCTGTTCTCTGTGACAAATCATCGATATTAATCTAAGTACACAGCTCAAATATACTGTTTTTTCTTCTAAATGTGGTAACCGCTAACTCTGGCATGTCACTCTGCATAATCTGCCCATTTCGACCTCTATCACCCATAGCTCATAGATCCCCCTGTCTTGTTCATCCTCCAGTATCTCATTCTCTCTTTTTAGAGCTCCTGGTCCTCCCTTCTACTACAACCATACAAGATCATCATAATTCATTCCTTTTTTGTACAAGAAACTTTAGTTTACTAATTCAGCTTCTCCAAAGAGCTCTTCCTGCATGTGGGTCAGAAGAATAGATAAAATCATGACACTTTGAATGTTCGTGATGGAGGTGGTGTTAATATAAGAAAGTGACCTAATGTGAGTTATGAATCGCCTTGTACCTTTATGAACAGACCACTGTATTCTACATGGGAACCAGTTTTCATCACTATGCTACATTCTACTTTTAATCTCCAATTTTGCAATATTTGTTAGTGAACTTCTAACTTAATGTTTTATCTGCCTTTTTTGTCATTAGCTACATCTGACCTGGTACTCTGTTTAGCTGTGTCACCATCCTGGAGAGAGGCATCAGCTGGGCTGCTGCTGTAAAAAAAAAACTTTAATTATAGATGAGAGTTTGGCCTGTTTTTCATTTTTTTTCTCCTTCTCCCCTAGACATAGCTATGTGTTCAGCTTTTACTGTATTTCATCTTTTTTGACATGAAAATGACATCAGAGCTCATCTGCTTAACTTTTTATTTCCTAGATCTAGCATTCTATACAGCTAATGTACTATTACAGCCCTTTTGAAAAACTCATTTAAACCTGGGAACAATAAGCTTTTAGTGTGAGTGGGAACAGCTCACTGACCCCTGTCAACCAGGGTCAAATGACTTGGCAAGTTACCTGGGTTAAAATCGCCTTCAAACGGCTCAACTCCAATCTGCATTGTAAGAACAGTAGACCCAGATCTACCCGCTATATTACATGATGCCACTGAGTGCACCATACCAATGTCAACAAACTGCGCCAGTCACGTTTGATCTAACAAGCCAAAACAACTCTGCTTAGATCAATAAACCTGGTGCAGCACTGGTAAGAGAGATTCGGACAGAAGATCAAAACAATAAAGCACACTATGTCCTGGCTTCCTTACATGTTGCTCTCCATTTTTTACTTTCCTCTTTTCTGTCCCACTACTGACATCAGGCTACGCAGCTTGCTTGTTTTAATCTATGGTCGTTTGTGTTTTTTTTTATACAGTGAATGATTAATCACTTAGGATAGATACATCCTTTTTGGTTGACAGTTTAATGAACAGAGACAATTTCTTGTCTAGTCTAGATTACTAAATTGGTATTAAGTACTAAGCAGATTACAGTTATAATCATTTAACTAATGATCATGTATTGATTTTACCCTCAATTCTGAATTACATATTGATTAGCTACAACTCCCAGTTCTAGTTACTTAACATATTCATAATCTCCAGGAAAGTAGCAGAACAGATGGGCACCATTGCTATGTGGCTTAATCCCAAACCGGCCCCTAAACACTGCCCCTAAGCACTAACCCTCAATTTGAGCGTTCCCACCGAGGATCTGCCATATTAAGGACAATCCCAAACTATTTAGTGGGTAGTGCAATTGGACCATTCAGCCCTCGAATATCGATTCTGCCCTGATGCAGACTTCCTAGAATTTTGTAATGGGTGTAACAGACTTAATCGTAAACACATCTAGTCAAAATGTAAGTTCCACTGCTTTCCTGCATTTTTGTCATGTTGAGAGAAAATCAAATGGTAGGAAAAAGAATAAAAAGATGTAATTAATTACAAAAGGCAAGGTCTTCTTTGAAATAGTTTCATTTGACCATATAAATCTATTTCTGAGAAAGGGACAAATGTTTTATTTCATGTTGACCAGCGCCACTGTGAGTAGAGTGGCTGTTGACAGAGAAGAACAAAACTCATTGGTAATGTAAACAAGCTGGCATTTCAAGCGGTTTTCATTGCATCATGGCATAATGATATTTACTTTTCAAAAAGCAAAGATTTCTATTATTTACCATTACATTTTATTAATGTAATGTTAAGAAATGAAAAACGGTTAAATTTTTTGAGTTTTGCTTCAAGCACTGTTTTATTTAAAGTCTTAAAGTGAAGTGGTCAAGCTATTGTGGGAAACACAGAATTCATAAAGAAGGTTTTTAACCACCTTCAGGCTATTACAGTAGCTTCTGGAAATCACACTGTGAGCACAGAGGTGATTTATGGTGAACAGGGCAAACATTTAAGGAACTAGTTGTTGAGTGAGGAAGACTCACTTTACCAACCAATTTCTGACCTCCAAATGATACACATACTTGAGATTTATTAAGTAAAAACTTCCCTTCAGAAGACTTATGAAGCAGTTTTAGAATGAGTTTTCTGATGGAGTAGAAACCAGCATTAAGAACCCCATCAGAAAAATGCAGATTGTTCCATCAGCTTTCCTAGAAAAAAAAGACCATGTTTTTGAAAAAAAACTTTTTGTCATATTACCTTTTAGTTTAAGATAAAACTTCATTCATGAGACACTTTTTGTCTCCTCTAGGTAGCTGATTTATGCAATTTTAATTTATGGAATCAGAATCAGAATCAGGTTTATTGCCAAGTAGGTTTTCAGACTTACAAGGAATTTGCCTTGGTGTTTAGTGCACAACACAACACTTCTATGAGAAGCAAGAATAGAAGCAAGAATGGAAATACAAACCTTAAGAGTATCCTCTATTGTTGGCTATTATGGTTTCTATTATGAAAGCAGCTTGAACTATGTTTTCTTTAATGGTAAAAAACAACATTCATTTTAGAAAATAAAAAACAGTCCAGAGTTGTTTTCCCTTTCTTTTCTTACAATTAAAACCCTCATGACAAAACAGGATTTGGTTCTTTGAACTTTGAGATCCAGATAGACTTGTGAGGAGTTGAGAAAGTGAATTTAAAATTAAATTCCGTCTGCATTAATAATCAAGGGACGCATCCTAAGAACCCTCTGAATGCTTATCAAAGGCAAATTTGTTGCCATCAATATTACATGTTCAACTGACACCAAAACATTTCAAATGCATAAAGATCGCAGTTAACACCCTCAGACCAGAGACATCATAGGGCTCAGGCTATATTGATTTGAATCTTTTTTGACCTCTTGACCTTTGGAGTAACAAGCTTTAGAGTTGTTTCTGGGTTCACACACACATATTTAAGGATATTTTGTATGTCTGTCTTTCAAAAGCCCAGCATTTCTGGACTGACATTAAATTATGAATTGCATGCAAGCTTTAGCATTAGTAAAAGCTGATAAGGCATACAGTGGGGAAAAAAAGTATTTAGTCAGTCACCAATAGTGCAAGTTCTCCCACTTAAAAAGATGAGAGAGGCCTGTAATTGACATCATAGGTAGACCTCAACTATGAGAGACAA
>JAUZNJ010030623.1:0-14670 GCA_034780135.1 Jordanella pulchra
TGCAAGATCTCGCAATACTTTTGCGAGATCTCGCAAAAGATTTTTTTTTCCTCCATGTCCCTTTAGGGGCTCAGTACTTATGCCATGCTGGTTGGAGGTGTAAAATTTCCAATAAACCTAGTAGCTTCTTAAATATATAGAAAATGTGAACCACACCTAGAACTCTGAAGTCAGCCTTTGTTGTTTGTGTCTGCGCATATTTGTTGAATGCTACAAACTGGCCTCTTTTGCCCATGCAAACAGGCCAGTTTGTAGCAGATTATGCAGATAAGTACATGGTAAATAGTGTGTACTTTTTATAGGACATTTTCAATCAGGCGATTCCCTCATTCACATACGTACATGTTCACACAGTGATGGTAGGAAGCTGCATTGTAGGCACTTCTGCCCAACGGCAAACTAACAGAATCTTATTTACTCAGGGAACAGGTTTCAAATTTATTCTTTTTTTGTGGCCAGTTTATTTTGATCAATGGGACCTTCTATTTTATCAAGAAGCTTGCACCATATCAGGCTTTTTCTGGATTGGGCCTAGGATTGGGCCCTGTTTCTAGGCTATCCACAATAAAAAAGTATGACAGAGAATGCTATTTAAATAAATAGCGATTTAATCCTTAATAAACAACTATACCAAGTAAAAAGGCTCAGTTTTTTAAGTAACTTTTACTGTCAGTCATTTAATGTCAGTATCATGTAAGAATAAATGTTACAAACATTGTTCCATACAATCCAGCATTAGAATTCCCAGAGGTATCACACTACAGTGCCGTATTATTTAGTAACAGGACATTGAGAATTCTTAATCCTGTGTTTAATGACTGACCACTTGGAAGAGTTTCTTTTGATTAATGCGCATTGCTCCCCTGCACCACTGTCCATGCTTGACCTTAATGTCAGCTCATTATCGGCTTAATTGAAAGCAGAAAGTCCAAGTTGAATCCCTTGACCATGCACAGCTTTCAGGATATGCGAGCAAGATTCTCCACCGTGAGCACACGCAACCACACACACACATACTTGTTCAAACTGATTTCTCTTCGCCTCACAGTAGGAGGTTTGAAGAAGCACCCTCATTAACGACTTATAAGTGTGTGTGTGGCTGGAACTTCAGCAGTAGAAAATAGTCCGACAAAAGTTACCACAGCCACAGTTCTTGTGTTTATACAATGTAGCTTAATGCCTTGCATTGATTAAACATAATATGATTAAAACTAAACATGTTCCATTCTTTTTCACCTGTATATTGATATATTGTTTATTTAAGGAAGTTGGGTTCTAACTTAAAACTTATACATACATATTTAAATTTTTAATTTAGCAAGCCTAAAAATAATTCAGCAAAAGATTACCTAAACAGAAGCAGCCTCATCCAAGACTGAAACTGACCTTCCAGTAATCATGCAGACTCCTGTGAGGCTGTGATCCAACTCCTGACAAAGTACCACTGGCCTAGCTCCAGGTCTTTTCATACAGACAGTCTTAGTGAGGGGTGGCAGAGGCCACACTGTATTGTGCAAAGTGAATAGTATAAGTCATCCATGGGAGCACAATGCATTAATGGCTGAATGAAATGCAGGTGATCACCCTGAACTTTCTCCATTGAAAACCTTTTTTATTTCCTTTCTGTAAAGTGACCTTCATAACAATGGTTTCTGTGGAGATGCCTAGCTGAGTATATAGAAAAATGGCTGGTGCGTTGGTCAGATAAACTCCCTGCTGATAAACCTCCCAGGTTCTAGTCAAGACCATCTTTACTCTTTTCATTTTATTCATAATTTTTGTTCAGGGTTTTTTACACAATCAGAATTCTGCAAAATCAGTGTTAATGACAAAAGCAGTGTTTTTTGTGAGTATTTTGTATCATTGTAGGTCTGTTCATCTGCGCTTAAGAGATGGAGCATTATTTAACAGATTTAAACCCCCTCCTCTCTTTTTAGCCATCTTTGAATTAAATATGTTATTGTCTCCTCCACCTGTGGTTAGTAAGAACTGAAATGGGCAGAGAGCTTTGATTTTCTACTGACAATTCTTGGTTAAAATATTTTAATTACAGAAGTGCAGCTAAAGTAACAGCACTTTGGCTCATTAATTCCTACACCAGTTCACTTTCGGTTCAGCCTAAAATAAAATCTATAGTTGTTTTTGAAACTTGTGCCAATAAAAACTCTCATGATCAATGGATAAAAAGAAGGCACACGCATTAACACTGTTATTCAGCCAAGCCTTACATTTTCACCCTACAATGGTTATTGGGCTACTTCTTAAATGACCAACTTTTCTGCACAATGGTCTCTTTAAGATCAAATGTACCTTAATCCTTAAACAAAAAAATATTGATATGACAATCTAGGCTACTAAGCATAATTTCTGCCACCTTAAGTGTTTTGAAGACCACCACTAATTATTGTAAGGATGTAAAGCTGAGAATAATGCCACTATCCAAATGAGGGACTGTAGCAGTAGGGATCTGTGCAATTCCAATGTATGAAATAAGACTATTTTGAAGCCTTGCAGAAGCACAATAAGAATTCACCATTCTAGCTTTTTTTTCTTTTTAGCTATATTTCACGGTGAAAAGCAACCTTTTTCTTCACATGGATAGTTTTACAGGGACAAAACAGCTAGAGATACAAAGAGGGAGAACAAGTAAGGGAACTTAAAAGCTAGAATGAAATGGCACTGGGAAGGGATTATGGTGATTTAAACCTCTTCTGCCCACTCGTCTTCTCCTAGAGAGAGCTGGAACATAATGAAGACAGTCCATCAGTCCATCCACTTTATTTGACATGGTAACACTGATTAGACCCACATCTGTGTCTACATTAAGTTTGTGCACATCAGGAAATGAAAGGAATCTGTTTGTGTAGGTGAGCACTATATGTGCTGTTGTCCTAACAACCTATTGTCTATGTCCTCTCCATTTCTTTCTATGTGATCTTAAAGAAGGCATTTCTCTATCTTCGTTCCTAATTTTTTTATATATCTATATATTTATCTATAGATCTTGTGTGTTATCTAAACAGCTTTAGTTGACTTACATATTATCTAATAATAATTTTGTCTAAAGAAAGCAAAAAAGAAAACTAGAGAGAAAACAAATATATACAGTTCAAGATTAACTCCTGTTTGATTCACTTAAATGTTTTCTTCTTTCCCCTGCTGTTTCATTCATTGTTCTGTTCTTAATGCTTTGCTGCCTTTACCCTGAAAGTGGGCATTTATTTAGCCGGTGGAACAGAAATAAAGTTTGAGAGAAGGGGAAAATTCACAGAGAGCTGTTCACTCCACTGGTGCCGAAACAAAGGAATTACTGGCATGCTGCAGGCTGACACAGTGTTTACAGGGAGCACAAATATTACACCGGACTTACCATCATTACCATTTTGACAACATATTTTCACCTTCAAAACAAAACACTCAGTGGGAAAGATGCCAAGAGCAATTCGAAGAGAGCTTTGGATGTTAACCAATATATTCTCATTTATCAAAAACAAACTCCCCACCCTGCTCTCGGCTACAGATTAAAATGTCCATATCACTGCAGACAAATGACGAAAAGCAGCCCATCCCACAAAGGAAAATCTGCTCTCATGACCATTACTGAGGGAGTGAGGAGCTGCAGCCCCACCTTGTGGTACTTGATGGATAAAGCAACATAACTTACTCAGAACTTTACAATTTCAAATACACCAGCAGAAAAACAAGACAGTTACTTATTACTAGTTTTATTATTATAGGAAATAGAGATTTCCTGTAGAAGTAAAATGATCACAGTAAATGTAACACCGCTAGCGCATTTGATTTTAGAGTGTTTCGCTATGCATCTACTGGGAGGACCATTTTGAAACTCACATGTATGTGTGTTGGATAATAGTGGCTATATTAGTTTATCTATGAATTACCAGGCAGCTCACAACAGGTTGTATTTGCGCTCAAAATGTTTCGTGTGAAAGAGGCTACATTTTAAGTGGATTTCTACATTTTCTGATTTATAAGGATTTAAGTGACAGCAACACACAAGAGCATGCTGAGAAGATAGCCGCTTATTGCCATTCATGTATGTTGTTAAAAAAATACCATATAATTCTTTATTTCATCAGAATTACAAACAAATCTGGAACAAAGTAATGTTGACAAAGAATAAGTGGCGAATGATCTCATGAGGTTTATGGGTGGCTTTTATAAATGATTAGTCTAATTTAACCAAAGAAGGACTGTTTTGTCATCTTACCTCCAGCGCAGTTGCCGGCCAGCCAATGCCTCCTCCCTCTGCCACTCTATCTGCCCGACAAGCTCCTCTGGTACTCGGCAGTCTTCCTTCCATCTCCCACAATTAGCCTTTAGAGGCTGGCTCTGGCCAGCCATAGTGTCTCCCAGCTCTGTCTCGCTGGCCTCTGAGGTGTACTGTCCTACTCTCGACCAGCCATATCCTCTCTCCTGTCTTCGGTGCTTTGTATGCCCTGTCCGATCTACCACCGTCCTCCTTCTATCCACCACTACTAGCCTCTAAAGCTACCTTGGTTAGCTGTACCCACTCCATGAGTATTACAAAATATGCATAATGTGAATTTTGCTTAATATGGGAAGAAAAAAGTAATAACGGATAAAGGAAAGGATTTTATGTAACTTCAATATAAAACTGTATTTCTTTGAAAAATGTTTTTTGAAAAAAAAAATAAAAGAAATGTTCTTGGTCATGGATGGAGAAGGTTCATGGCCCCCCTCAACCATGGGTCCAAGATAAGTGACCGGGTTCAGCTTCAATCATGTAAATGTTGGCTATATCAAAAACTTATTCGACAAAGCGTCCTGTCCTGGGTGTACCCCACCTTACGCCCATAGTCTGCCGGAGATAGGCATTGGCCCAACCGTGACTCTGACAGATGAAGCTGGAGAAGATGGATGGATGGATGTTTAAAATGTGGTTTCCCTTACAAACACAAATTTAAAACACTTGGGAAGTTTAGCTAATGTCTAATGTTTTGCTAAAATTATTTGAATATATATTTACAAGTCTTATGACCCAAACTGTCTCTCATCTTTTTTTCTTGTAGACATAACAGAAGTCATTAGGGAAACAAGTACATAACACACCTTATGTGCATTTCAAAAAATTGTTTAAAAAGCAAAGATACAACTACAAAAACTGAAAACAAAAGTATCATCATCTGAACCCTAGATTTAGGAGCTGTCTAGAGAAAGGCATGGGTCACTGGCAAGGATCAGCTTTTAGGGGACTGCAGGGATGGTATTGTTTCCTTGGGTGGCCTGCATGTTGATGGCAGCATGGCCTGGTTGAGGAGGCTTGTTCCCTGTGTCTAATTCTGTGCTTCTTTAACTAGGGCCTTCTTCCTGATAAAGGCTGCGCATAATTGGTTCAAACTCCAAAGCCTATCACACCGTGTCCCTCATCAAGACCCAGGAATTCCACCATTGCCTGTAGATGAGTTAAATGCAGTTGTTCAATCATAATTTAAATTTGTAGTGGCCATCAAAGTTAATTATCCTTTCACTCTAATACCTCGTGTCTGTCTCCCTTGAACCTTTATATTGGGCTTTGTCTATCTCGAGGATGCAGGAGTTGCAGGCCTTTTACCATTCTTGCAATTTTTACAACTGCTTACTAAAAGGTGACAAACTTGCTCATATGGACCTTCTTAACAAAATCATATTTATTTCAACACATACACTCAACACATGAGCAAACACACGCACGCACACGCACACACACATCCATGACTCTACACACACATATATTCCAAATGGTTGAAGGTCCCACCAGCATAAGTTACTTTCACATCATTGTGGCCTTCCTACTTTATTGTTGGATCAAATCTAGATATAATCAAGTCAGCCACACAATTAGGATATATGTTCTGCGAAGCAAAACACATGAAGGCATCTAACTTCTTTTTATAAATATTCCTGAAATGCTGTAACAGGACATCTTAAAAAAAGACAAAAATGAAGTAGCTCCAGTAAAGGTCCATCAATATCTATACATTTAGGAAATAAAGACTTAATTTCGAGAAAAGGTTTTTTTCTTGCTTTGTTGCAACCAAAGAGAAATTTCAGATCTTCACTAAAAGTGTAAAACCTTAACTAGAGTACTTGATTTTTATCTTACTTTTAACATTTTTCAGGGCACTTAAAGTAAGGCTGATTTATTCAGTCATTGCCTCACGCAACACTGGGCATCTCTGTTATTGTCATGTTTACATGATTTTTCTATTGTTTAGGCGAATAAATACGAGGCTTTTGCCTTATCAAAGAGGAATGATGATGAGAGAAATCCACTGCTTGTCTGGGCTTATTAGGTTGCAGTCTTAAACCAAGCTGACAAAAAATAAGTCCTGAAAAAATGGTTTCACTTCAGTTATTAGACATAATTATAGCATTTTATTGGGATCATTAGTTCAGAGAAAAAAAACTGTCTTATTTTGCAGAATTAGTTTGAATTGATATTTTATGTGTAAAGTTCTATTCAGTTTAGAACCTTTTACTTTACGGTTGATTGGCTCTGTTATTAACCGTAAAAGTTTAAATTGGTCCAAGTGACCAGTCGTTTACAGTTCTTTCTACTAGTGCATATCATAAGAAATTGATTTTGTTTTTTTATTTTCAGTACAGGGGCCATATCACAGGCTAGAACAAGTTTTAAAGGGACAATGGCCCCTGTTGGTCCCTGTCTAGAACCACCCATGGCTATGTCTGATAGGGCTTTTCCACCAAAGTGGTTAAAAATATGTTTAAAAAAAATTCTAAATATCGGCTTAAATTGAAACATGTTTGGTGTAAATTCAAAGTTTTCAAGACACATAAGTTAGGTTACTTCACTATCAGCAGTCTAAATGTAGAAATTAAAAGCTTGTTGAAAAGAAGAACTGATGACATCAGCTGGGAACAAAACCAAGACTTCTCATTTTCAAGCATAGTGCCTTAACCTACACAACAGCACACATGATCATACAATGAACAGAAAAAGCAAGGACAGATCATGTGTTCCTGTTAGGGTTTCATTATTATCCCTATAAAACTCAAGGATTTTTTTTGATACTAAATACAAATTAAGCTTCATTCCTAATCTGCCATCTGCCTAGTGACATCCTGTCAGCACCGTGTCATCTCGGTGTTATAAGGAAGACTCCCTGAGCTACTGTGAAAGGTACAAAAATGTCTATGTGTAGGTTTTTTATGATTTTGAATTGAATGCATAAATAATAAAATTAATACATTTAAATATATATATAAAGGGCTCCTGTTTTTTTTTTTTTTTTGTTGATAAAAGTAAATTCAGCTAAATCTCTGATTATATCTATGAAGCTGATAATGCACAGCCTCTATAGACTAAATGCTCAAATAATTTGGATACATATTAGTTTTGTTTTCATCTACCATAACTGCACAAACATTTAAATATTTATTTTTATTTAGAAATATCATTAGAATATTTACCTTCTTAAATTAACAAAGTTTTCTTTCTTCTTTTTCTTGCAAATTGACTGCAACTGAAGAGACTCACCTCTTTTTCCTTCATGCTGGTTCATATAGAGAATCCTCTTAGTTTTACCTTTTCTGTGTAATTTCCATTATTTGTTTGCCGTTGTTTGTGAATGTTTTGATCAATTGTGTGGGATATGAAATTAACCTGTAAACACCAAATGGATTTTTCTACATTTGATCTGAACAAAAAGGATACTTCTATGGGTGTTAATTGGGCCTAAATACAGAAAGGGTTTAAATTAATGAAGTGTGTATGACGTCAGCCACAGGTAGTAGGCTAAAGCAATACCAACATGGTTTGCTGAAATACACTTTTTTTTAAATTAGCAAAAGAATGCTCTTTTTTCCTTTGTGGATGGGGAAGATGGTTGCAGATTCCTCCCAGCTGTCCTGGACCCTGGGTAAAGGTGGGATTTAGAATCCCCCCCAAAGAGCAATAAAAGAATGTTTGTAAAGTAATACTGCACATAGGCTTGACATTTAAGTTACCTAAAATCTTATCCTATCATTTTTCTTCCACTTTGTCGTTGCAGTGTTGGATAAGTACACCTACCCTCTATTCCAATCAAATTGTTTTGTCGCTGAGCTTCTTTAAAATTCATTAAGCTGCATTAAGTGGAAAAAAAAGCAAAAAAAAAACTGGAGCTAAGGCACTTTCACAGGTTGTTGCAAAACCTGAATTTTCCCCTTCACCACAGGTTAAGCAGTTACTCCATCACTGTTACCCAGATACAGTGCTTTCATCTGAGGAACATGCCTCAAGCCACAGCTTAAGTTTGGACAGCCTGCTCTCTTTGAAGGCTGTCATAATAGTTTCTCAGCACTCTGATGACACAAACAAAGTAAGCAATTTCTGTCATGGATCTGTTTTTTACTTTGCCTGATTAATTACTAATTAGGACTGCTTGAACAGGTATCTTTAAGAGGCTGCACTGCCGCTAATTTGCATTAGACTGCATTAGACTACTAGGCGCATCCATCGCACCAACATCTGGATCAGGCAGGTGCATGGGTAAATGTGAATAAATCGGTCGGTAGGACCTTAAATACTTCTCCTCCACTGTTGCTGCACGTGTGCTGAGTGTAAGGAATTGCAGCAACCGAAAAGTTGTTGCTGCAATGTCATCCAGGAGAAGTATGTCTTGCAAGTCACTGATTCATTCAACTGCAATGCATTCAACTGCTCTTCCTTGACAGAAACTGTAACCAATCTGACTGCACCGTCTATGTAAAGTGTCTGAGATAACTTGTGTTGTAAATCGGTGCTACATAAAAAAAAACTGAATTGAATTTCTTATTGTGATGTTAAACAGAAAAACAGGTGTTGGTGTTTTGCCACTATGAGGTATTAAAGTGCATATATGGCTCTGCAGCAAGTTGGATTAGGGATCTTTAAGATCTTCCTATTGATTTTCAGGTAAGTAGTATGATTCTGGGCTGCGCAGTGGTTAGCGCTGTTGCCTCACAGCACAAAGGTTCTGGGTTTGGTCCCAGTCTGGGGTCTTTCTGCATGGTTTGCATGTTCTCCCCATGCATGTGTGGGTTCTCTCTGGGTACTCCAGCTTCCTCCCACAGTCCAAAAACATGACTGTTAGGTTAACTGGCATCTCTCAATTGTCCCTGGGTGTGAGTGTGTGTGTGTATGGTTGTACATCTTTGTGTGTCTATCTGTTGCCCTGTGACAGACTGGCGTCCTGTCCTGGGTGTAACCCCCTTACACCCATAGTCTGCCAGAGATAGGCACCGGCCCAACCGCGACCCTGACGGATGTGAAGCGGGAGAAGAGGGATGGATGGATAGTTTAATTTCTTATCATGTACATAAATAGTTTACTTAGCCTTTATCTGCTTAAGCAGACCAAACTCGGCACACGTTTCTTAGTTCCATGTTCCTATTAGGGGTTAGAAGTTATACATTGTAAAATATTGTCCAACAAACTGCTGTAGCCTGTGTTACCAAAACATGTATGCCACAGTTGTACATTTATAGTAAAGCAGTGTTGGAGTGTTAATAACCTTAGCCAGAGTAAATGCTATCAAAATGAAGATAAACAATAGTAATGCAGTTGAAAGATCTCGTGGAAGGTTAGCATGAGAAATTCAGGTTCATATACAAGTATTCCTTATTTCATATAACATTAAAATGCTTTTATCTTGATAAAGTACGAAAACTAATTTGTGAAGAAACATTTACTGTAAGAGCTATGAAAATTTGCATTAGACAAGCACACCTTGTGATGCAAACTAGATGTTTCTCTAATTTCCAGTAAGGGCCCTTTTTATACCTTGCGTCTCAAAACGGCAGCAAGATGTAGTAAGTTTTCCTAAATTAGCTATAAATGCACCCCCCTAAGCTTCAAACATGTGGTGAAGCCTGATACGTGTTCATGTCAGCACAGTCACAGGAAGTGTGGAGTCGCACGAACAAAAGCAAAGGTTTTAAGTTAAACTAACTCTGACTTTACATGTGACGGGAGCAGAGCCGTTCTCAACGCAGCCTCCTGTGCCAAACGGCTACGCGTGTGGAGCCAAGGAAGATAGCCTGGTGGCTTAAATTGATTGCTAGAGACATATGTTGGAAACACTGTATTTCACTCCATGTGAAGTCTCCCCTGTGGGGCAGACAGGGTGAAAACCTGGAGGCTCCAAGAAGAGGAGAAGGCTGCAGTGGATGTGGCAGACGGGAGAAATAATGATGAGGAATGCTTCAGAGTAGACAGGTGTGTTTGTGTGTGTTCGGGTGTGTGGGTTTGTCCGTGTGCAAAATAAAAAAGGAAGCAAAGTAGAATCTGAATATGTGTGTATGGGGTTATGCAAATTTCCAGCCTTGTATAAATCCTCAGCTGTGTTGTGTGTATATTTTGTGTATCAGTGTGATGTCTGCGTAGAAAGCAGACCTTGATGATAAGCGAATCATCTTGCCATGCTGAGTGGGCCATTTAAAGACAGCCATTTTGCTGGCAGCTCTGCGAGGAGAAGTATGATGGAGGGGAACACGATGGACAGCGACGCTATGATGCAGGAGAGAAGGAGGAAACAAACAGCCGGCGGGTAAAGAGCAACAAAGAATGGAATATTTTACAGTTTCTATCTGCCTCACATTTACACCACACACATGCACACATTAATGCAAATCCTGTTGAATTTAATAGAGTCACTCCCTGTGTGCCTTCTTGTTACATTGAATGTCCTTGCTTGCATTTCCTTGCCCTTGTAATTGGTGCATCGTGTTTACTGGTGTCCTATCATTTTCTGTGCATTTATGAAGCTGCCTGTTCAACAGTTACTTCCACCTTAGGCTGTTTGTCTGCCTTTTAAATTCTTGTTTGTTGTCCCTTTTTTTAATGACAATTAAAAAGTATTTAAGGAAGTATTAAATTAGACGGGAAGTTTTTGGTAACAAAAAGTTTTTCAGCTTTAATTCAGTTATTATAGTGGATTTTTTTCTTTAATTGAGGCTGGCAAGTGTTGTGTAAAAGTACAGATACCTGAAAACACAAGAGAACTGGGAATAAATAATAACGCAGAGAGAGCATCCTACATTTTGTTAAAACACATCACTGTGCAGAACGCTATGCAGGATTACTTCAAAAACATTGAACATTCACAATGATCTCTTTACGCTCCATGCAAAATTCACTGGTTTCTGTTAAATCCAGAATAGAATTTAATATCTCCTTAGCCCTAAATTACCAGGCTTCATCTTATATCCAAGATTAGATTTTTACTTATTTTCCTAACCGAGCACTTTCAATTTTCAGGTTTACAAGTGATTTATATACTTTCTAAAAGTAGAATGTGAGGCAGTCTTCTAGTAATCAGGCCTTCCTCCCTTGTAACCAACTACCAGTCTGTGAGGCAGACAGCCTGTCTACTTTTAAGACTAGGCTTAAAACTTTTTTCTAATGCTTGTAGATAGAGTGGCCCAGGTTTTCCTGACCCATCTAGTTATGCTGCAATAGGCTTAGGGCTGCGGTATCACTTTTCCTATTTTGCTTTATTGTATCTCTATTCTCTTTTCCTGTCAGTTTTGTAATCTACCTATGTTGCTCTGTTTTGCTGTGAAACAATTCTGGACGAAGGCAAAAGCTGGGTTACTGCTGTCACCACTGCACTTATAAATGATACAGTTGGTCCTGTTTTTCAGTGTCCTTTTTCTCTCCATAGCTATGCGCTCAGTTTTTGCTATATAACTGTGTGCTCTCTTTCATCTTTTTTAACATAAAAAAACAGCGCAGAACTCATCCGCTCAATCTTTCCTAGACAGAGTCACCTACGGCATGGAGCTAGTTTATCGTTACTATTGAACAGAAAGATGTTTTTTTCTTAATGAATTAGTGCTTTACGTTCCTTCTGTATTTCTGCTTGTGTCACCATGAGCTCTCAGTCAACTTTGACAGAAAAGCCGCTCACAATGAGCCTGGTTCTAACAGGATTTTTCCTGTTAGAAAGGAGTTTTTCCTTTCCACTGTTGCTGCATGCATACTCAGTATCAATATCTACTGTGGCTACCTGGTCATCCAGGTGAAGTAAATGTTGCAATGAATCAAGTCAATGACTAGATGCGGTCAGCTGGGTTTCTGGATTTTTGGAAGCAGACTTATACCCCTTCACCACAGGTAATAAAAACATTAAAACCTGTGAACAATTGGCTTTTAGTGGTGAAAACATCTCACTGACCTGTGGTGACCTGTTTTAAGCGACTTAGGAAGCGACCCAGGTTAAAATTGATTTCAAATGGCTGGCTCTGATCAGCATACAGTGCGAACAACAGAGCCGGGTGTATCTGCTAATTTAAGTGACACCATTCAGGGCAACGAACATAGGTCACAAAATCAAGCCATTCACATCAGATCTAACAAGCCAAAACAACTCTGCTTAGATTCGATGAAAATGGCGCAGCACTGTTAAGATTCGAATGGACAAAAGAGCCAAACAATAAAACACACTATGGCCCCCTTCAATGTTGCTCTCCATTCTTAACTTTCATGATTTCTGTTGCAATGGTGGCATCATCAACGCTAGAAGATGCTGATTATTAGCAGGTCAACCCCTGTTTGAAAAACCAGCGTTAACCTGCTAATTTTAGTGCGATCTGAGTAGGTAGAGCACCCACAGCCAGCAAAATACAAAGGCGTAGCAGTAACACTAAGCCCGGCATTACATGTACAGAGGCTCTTGTTAGCTGAATCACAGGCTCCAATCACAGAATCACTCACCAGAAACAAGGCTGGTTGTACACTGAACAATTCATTTAGTCATCATTACTTGAAAAAAGCATCCAAACCGGTTGCACTTAAAAAAAATCAAGTATGGAGAACTGTGTTTTAAGTTGTACTAACTTGTGCATCCTTTGTAGAGTAGACTTACATATTTGTTTTAGCCACTAAAACAATCAGGTAATGTGTACTTCATATCTTACTTTAAATGAACTTTTGACTTAGTAAAGACTACTCACAATTATAAGTTTAATTTACTAAATTATTGCAAGTAAACTTTCTCAGTTTAGTCCATATAACTTACTTATCAAAGTTGAGCTAACTTAGTTATCCAATTTACACTTGCTAGAACAGCAATCCGATTTACTTGCTAAAACCAGGCAAACTGATTGTTTTAAGTGTAAAAAAAATAAATAAGTCCTACATGTCTAACATAAAAAAAGGTTTCAATCTTCTAACATATCCTGGATTACAATCAAACATAACAATCAAAGTAATAACACAGTTCAAAGTTTATTTATTTTTCTTGATTTTATACAATCTTTAAAGATGGTCTAATGCCATCATAGTTCTAAGACTGTAAGATCAGCGGTAAGATAAAACATGCAGACCAGCCTTGGTAAAGAGCAAAAGGTGCACTTTTGTATCCCCGAGTAACAATACATGAATCCAGCAAACAAAAATGTATTTGGGGGGGAAAAATGCAAACAAGTACAGAGTTGTTTCAAACCAGAAGCTAGAAACCTAGAAATGTAAAGATTGAATGTAAAGTATCTAACATATAAGAATGACTATACATAAATATACAGCCTTTAATAAGTTGCTTCTTAACCTATTGCTTGACAGTTTGAAGTGTCTTATGTACTGAACATTGGAGAATTAACTGAACAACTGAAGCAGCTCATTAACAAATGAGATTTTGCCAAAAGTCAACACTCATACGCTTGTCTTGTAAGTCAACAAGAGGTTTGTAAGACTTTGCAGTTTGGTGGGAGTTTGTCTCAAAAGCCAAGCATGACTTTTGAATGAAGCCAAATGTGTTTCACATGGCTTGGGGATAGTCCAAATGTAAAGCATATGACAATCCACACAAGAGGCAAAGTGCCTCAGGTGGGTTCTGGAGATCATCCAGCACAACACCTCCCTCAGCAATGATGACAGTAGAAACTGGGTCAAGGTGGACCTGACTTGGAGTGGGTCGCAGAGGCCCGGGGACAACGGTCAGCACCCCGACAGATACTTGTGCCCTGGACTCATCAGCATTACAATTACAATCCTGTGATGAAACCACACAAAAACAAGGAAACCTTGTTACCTGTAAATTTGAAGCTGCCCCATTTCCTTTGTCGACACTCCTTTACAATGTTATGCATTAAAGTAATACTCAGATGTTGGAAAAACATGATCAATTTCTGTTTTTTGTCTGTACATCCACCAGCTAGCTTTCAGCTCTTAACATTATGGCTTAACTCAGCACTAACAATACCAGTAAATCAAAATCAGTAGCAGGCTTATGCAAGGTCAATGATTTGTGCTGAGTTAAGTTGCAATGCTAACAGCCAGAAGTCAGCCATTGGACTAAATCAAAAAGAAGAAAACACTCCTTCCAAACCCCAAAAACATAAAAAATTACTCTGTACCAGATCCTGCACTAAAATCTAGTTTATAAGATTATTAATGTATCCCTTTCACCTTACAAGAGCTGGGTTGATAACTTATCCATGCTTGCATATATCAAATTGTAAATTAACTTGCTACCCATGCCAATGTTTACAAACAATACCAAATATATCCATTAATTTTCTTATAAATCTTGATGTCCATGAGACAGTGATACACATTTACCATGACTGTGTGCTCATTTTAGATATGCCCAAGCGAGCTTACAGCTGTGCTCAAAAGTTTACATACACTTGTAAAAAACATAATGTCATGGCTGTCTTGAGTTT
>JAUZNJ010030624.1:0-39901 GCA_034780135.1 Jordanella pulchra
CTGTTTTCTCCTGCATCAGTCAGAACTGATGAAGTCTCTTGGATGAGAGGCAAAACGTCTTCTAGAAAACTACACGTCCAGTTTCCTAAACTGAACTTTTGTAGCTTTACTTTATAGAAGCATCTTTAGCGGCAATGAATTATAATTATAATTTCAGGTTGGTCTTTACCAGCTTTTCACATTAACCTTTTTCACAGTCTCTGCACTAAATTGGCTCAAACAGTTTGGAAATAAAACATCTGTTTATATCAATTTTTAGGTTTTTAGATTATCAAATGGATTTAGACTTGGCCTTTGACTGGGCCATCAGGGGTTCTAAACCTTCTGCAGTCCAAGGCCCCTTGATTGATAGAGAAGCTGTGCAAGTAAATCATTTTGTTGTTTCTTTGGTGGGTTTAGTGCTGTCCTCCTATTGAAATATTAATCTTTGCCTTTTCCAGCCTTTCATGAGTTTCTCTGGCTTCTCATAGCAAGGTGCTGCCATCACAATGTTTCACTAGCAGGTATAATGTGTTCAATGTGTTAGTTTTCCACCATATTTAGTGTTTTGCATGTAGGAGTTGTTGGTCTCTATGCCTCCTCCAGATTTACCATAAGTCTCTTGGCTGCTTCCTAATGTTCTCCTCATTCAGCCGTTCAGTTTAGGTGGATAACCGTGTGTTGGTGGGATTTTAATTATTTCATACTCTTTAATTTGGTTGGCAGCATAACCCTGCTTTAATCTAGTAAATCCCTTGTATGTCTGTTGTTTTCTTGGGCCTAATAATGCTGCTCTCCAAGAATGCTCTTCAAGAATGTCAGTATTTAATCAGGGATTAAATGATACAGATATGGATTGTATAAGCCGGGGAGCTTAGGTGTGAGCTCAGGTGGGTCCATTTGATTTTGATTTGGGTTGTCAGACTAAAGAGGGCTCAGTAGAAAAGAAGTTTTGAAAGCTATGTGTTCAGCACAATTTCACAATAGTCAGTGTTATAAAATTCCAATGAAATGTATTGAAGGGTGTGGTGAAAGTGCCTGAATACATCTGGGATGTATTTTTGCACAGACAGTGAAAGGCTGCTAAAAGTCAAAGCTGTCCAATCAATTCAGGATTCTGAAAACAAGCGTCTTTGAACTCATAGAGCATAAACATAGAGCCTGTTGTTTGCATCTAACAGAGAATAGTAAAACTCTGTCCAAACAACTTCAGCCAGGCTTCATTTTGATATTCAAACAAACTTCAGTTTTCCTGAAGCAAGTGAGCATTGTTGCTTTCCTTTTAAGCTGTTCCGCTTTGCTCCTCAAGACAGCACTTCTCCTTTAAGGGTCCACTTCCTCTGACCTCTCAGGCAGCAGCCCGGGGTCCACATTTTGGCTCCGTTTGGCAACACAACATGCTCTTCTTTCAACTACAGATTAAAATAGCGCAGTGAGGGGAAACGCCAGCTCATGGCGCTGCTGCCCAGCAGGTCACCATATTGGCAACACAGACCAGAACCCAACACAAGCCATGTTTGAAATTCTGTTACTATATCAGGAATGCTTTGAAGGATTAGAGATGAGATTTCTTTCCTCCTTTTGGACTAAAAGTGAGAACATTTCCAAATGTGAGCTCTGTTGCACTGATCTGAAGGTCAGCTCTTCTTGCAGCAGTCAACTGATAACTAGCTCCTGTTGTGGATAGTAAAGGTAACAAAAAAAAAAAGGCATAGCATTTACTATATTCAGAGTAAAGGTCAGTGAGGAAGAGCTACACGTTGTTCCACACTTCAATGTCGATAAAATGAGGAGAAATGACAAGAAAAGGCAGAGTCTGCCAGCCAGGAATACTTGTACACATGGAGCTGCATGTCTCTGAAGCAGTAATTACAGGCGTCCCACACAGAGTAGCTGGTTTTGTTAAAATAGCTCCACTTTTTTATAACCTCGAGATGCATTAGAGATTTATTAAATCAGCCTAATTAATTTGTATACAATTAAACTACAGGATTCAGGGAAGTATTTTCTTGTTACAAAACTGCTGCTTCTAAAGCTAAACTTTATTGTAACAAAGATGAGTTTAGCTCTAACGGGTCCTTTCCTTTCTATTTCAGCTATAAAACATCTTTACCTCCCCAGAATCTGGCGAGAGGAATCCGTGTGTTCCAGCTTGGTAAGGTAAGCAGATCCTACAAACACACTTTTAATTCCCAAGTGTTTCCTTTTTTATTCAGTTTAATTACAGTTTTTTAATCAAGCTTTGGGCATTTAAGTACAAAAGATTTGCTTGTTGCACAAATCATGAATCAACATGGTGTAGAAGTTGGTTTTTTACTTCAGCAATGTGGTATAAGCCATTACACACCCTGCTTTAGCATCTCAGCCAACTCAGATCAGCTGTTTCAAAGTCCAAAAGACTTAAGCTAAATAAATCGGAACAGGGTTTTCTTTAAACAGATGCAGACTGTAGAACAGCTGGTGTGCCATCCTAAAAATAATAGCAGCTGCTTTTTATTAACAGTTAAACACTAATCTCAAGGAAATCAAAGATTGAAAGTTGAGCTTTTTAATTTTAGGAATGAGTTTGGATTCACTGTGGGTTTGATCACCGACTTAAACCAAAACAAGAGCAAAATAAGTACTTTGATTTTGATGACATGGTGTAAAATCAGTTTTTCTGAAACATTTATTTTTTAACATAATAAAATATGCAACAAAGTCTGGAAACACACACATTTTCTGTGCTAAATGTTCCCTTTACCCTTTAAATAAATTACACTTCCAATTCCAGACCTATAAAGGGTGCACTGTGACTGTTTTCTGCAGCTGGACCTTAAAAATGGCTTAAAGTAAAAATAAAACTACTAAATTAACCCTAGACAAGGAATGTCTGAGAGAGTCTGACAGAATCCAGGATATGATGTTTTTTAATTTGATGAACCAATGCATGTTCTGCTAGTAGACTGAAAGCAGTAATACTTTAATGGAGCCAAACTAAACCTCTGAATTATTATTTGAATAAAATGTATTGTGCATGCTAAACTAGTAGCCAACTTTCTGTAAAATGGAAAGTTTGTTTTTACTGCTTGAACAACAACAGAGAAGATGGCAGGCAGAAAGTCTGCAGCTGCTGTAACTCATCCTCACGGTCCAGCAGATCAAGATCCAAACTCATGTCCAGGCGGATCTCCTACACATTTAATTAGTCCAGATTAGAGCTGGACAGTATTTGAATATCAATATATATTGTGAAAGGGTTTAATTCAATATTGGAGATACGACTTTTCCACATATTTCTGACATTTAAACATCACAGTCTATAAATACTGAAGTTGTCACTGACCCATTGTACAGGTTTTGATGTAGTTTATGTATTTTTGTTTTTCAAAGCTAATATTTCGTAAATATTATGTAGGAGGATTTTTATAAACACTGCAAAATATCCGTCATAAGTTATATAGACATCTGTTGTGGGCATTTTTGTGGAGGTCTTTCTAAGGCTTTTATTTTTTCTACATCGTATCGACCGAAATTAAGAAATGTATCATGATATAAATTTAAAAGCTGCAGCAGGTGTTTACTGAGGACGGGTAAAACAAGACAATCTGGGCTGTCGATTACCAAGAGCTGTTTTTATCCCTTCTTATGTGACCTGAAGTCCTCCCCTTTGTCTCCCCCAAACTAATGAAGGCGCTGTCTTTCCACAGAATTGCTAAATTTGATCTCACCCCTGATGGTAATCTGTGTTGATTCAGAACTGACATTTCCTTTTGAAGAGGAACCAATGCCACTCATCATCAGTCCTTGCCTCCCAGATATGGCACCGATTCAATTGCAGCTTTCTGCTCTGGTGTTGATGAAGGTGATAATAAAGCTGCAGTCTATTTTTCAATCAGAAATCAAGACACAGAACAGAAGGTTATAAAGAGTCAAAACTCGTGTCTGGTTGGGAGCTGCAGACATCATGTGGTTCTGCAATGCTCCACATGCAAAAACACCCATCCTCTAATTTTATTACATGGCAGGCCGATGTCATCGTCAACAAACAAGGGCTATTTTGTCGGCTGTATTTCCCACATTTAGGTCAACAGTACAAATCAAGCACCAGGCCTAAAGCAACCCCTCAATGCAGCCTCCTTCAAACTCCGTCATGTGTGGGTAACTGTCTAATGCAGCCTCTCCACTCACTGTTAAACTATCAGTAACAGTTCGGCTCCACTTTTATTGCCATCGCGAACTGCATGTTCTCTGCTGCATCTTGAGGACATGCTAGCCTGTTGAAAACTGGATTTTTTTATGAATATATTAATGGTCCTGAGGGTACTATTTAAAAAAAAAGACTATTTTTCTCTGTTAGTGTATATGATGGAGTGGAAAAAGTGTAATTAAAGTTAAAATTAACCATATTAAGTGCCCTGTGAAAACATCCATACCCTTAAACTTTTCCACATTTTGACAATTTTCAGTCTTATTTTATGGTGGTTTTGTGTTACGGACAAGAAAAAGTAGAGCATCATTGTGAAGAGATGGAAAAATAGGCTTTTAAAATGTTCAATTCATAAAAATCCTAGAAGTATAGATTCTATTTGTATTCATTCTCCCTAAGTCAGTAACTAGTAGAAAGCACCTTTGGCTCTGATTACAGCTGCAGGTTTGTACCTACCAGTTTTGCATGTGCTTCTTTGCTAAATGCGTCAAGTATTGTCTGATGTAGCGATTCTGTGAAAAGCAAATTTCCAGCTTAAATTGGATTTACATCAGAACTTTAACTGGTTCATAATGCTGTGACCTGAACTATTCTACTGCAGCCCTATGTTTGGAGGTTTTGGTCCACTAAAAGGAAAACTTCTGTTCAGACTGAAATATTTGTTATCCTTAGACAGGCTGATTAAATTACCCCACCAACTATTAACAGCTCCCTTGTCTATACTGATGAATAGACAAAGTTAATGTGATTAGAGAACAAATTAGGAGTTATCCTAAACAGGTTTGTTGCATCTGAGCTGTTGTTCTCTGCACCTCCTCCAGAGTTCTCACAGGCCTCTTGGGTTCTTCTCTCAATAATACTTCCCTATCTGAGAAGCTTGGTTTGCTGGTTTATTTGTTTAACCTTTACTGAACAGCTGGGTTTATAAGGAGAATATATTGCACACATGTGGACTCTGTTTACAAATTAGTTACCTTCAGAACTCGACTGATTTTTTTTTTCTTTATTTAAGAGTGTCAGAGTAAAAAGGGGAGAATTAAGATGTGTTGTGTTTGTCTTTCACATAAACTCCTCTTAAAATTAACTGAAGTTGGTAGTTGACAAAGTTTTAAGAGCTGGAAATATTTCAATATTTGATCTGCAAATGTGGGAAAATGTATAATAGAGCAGAGGTAAAAAAAAAAAATCATAGACTAATTTTCATGTTTTTGTATATATATATATATATATATATATATATATATATATATATATTGCTCTAAACTGAAATTGATGCAAACAAGAAATATGTAGCAATGATAAATTTGTCTGGAAATAGCTCACTTTCAGACAAATGAAGCACATCTTATTTCAATATTTACCGAATCAGAGAGAAGCACTGTACATGTATACAGCACCACAGATATATACAATCAGCTGCAGTTATTTTAAACATTAGGGTCAGACATGCAAACCGGGCCTGATGAGCCACTTAAAGAAACCAACACCAGATGGAGCAGTAGTGGAAAACCGGAGACAGGAGGACGAAACATGATAAAAGGGACATCAGGCGACAACAGCAGGAGCACTACTGACAACATTCTGCACATCACGACAAGCATGAAGGCTCTGCAGCGTATAGCCACCACGCTTTGATGCAGTTTCCACAGATACTCAGGGAAGGATTAACATCACAGCCATGAAATGATGATGGATTCTCTTCATGAATGTTTCATAAAGCAAGGATGGGCGAATTATTCTCAATATATCAATACCTGATGGTGCACTTTTGAGCATCAAAACAATGAATTTAACACTCAAAAGGTATTTCTTTGCCTTAACTGGTGTTGTTGACAATTCAATAACGATTTTGGGGGTCAAGTGTTATTCCAGATAAAAGACAAAGTTAATTTAATGATCACATCATTTTTCACAACCAAATAATCTTTAATTTATAATCACCCCCTAATAAATTATACATCGACAACTTGGTCGTTAACATCTGCTACACATTTTAAGAAGGGAGAGTTTAACGCTTCATGATTTGAAGCAGAGTATGCTCCAAGTTTTTGGTTATTGCCCATCCCTGACATGCACAGCCACGACACAAACACAGTGGTGTGTTTATACCTGTCACGGTGTCGCGGGTACATTTTACAGCTCTCAGATACTTCCTCTGCAGCACAACCAGAAAAAGAAAAAGTCCACATTAATAAGTTAAATGAGGAATTCGTAAAGCAAAGCAAAGCAAAGCAAAGCATTAGACTCATTAGAAGTTTTCTGGCAATAAAACATAACATCAGTCCCTAACTTTTCCACAGAGAGCAGCTTCACATTTGAAGCAGCATTAATAGGATTTAGGTCAGATAAGCTTAGAAAGTGAAAAAACTTTGAGGTAAGAAAGAATACAGTTATAGCTTTTCTTTGATGTCTTCCTGAATATCAAAATTCATATAAATACCAAAGGCTCAGACAATGAAAATGAAAGCTCCTCTTAAAAATTCAGCCTGAACACACTTTTTACAGATTATTTCTACTTAAACTAAATAACAGTTTGAAGTAGTGGTTCTCAGTTCAAGCTCTCCTCCAAATCTTACACAGATCTGCAGTTTAAGCTTGAAAAATATGTGAATGTATTACCATTAGTGTTTAGATACACCTCTTTGACTTAATAAATAAACTATAATAATATGAGTTTATCACATATTTTTAACATAATTGTACATATGAACAAAGGTCTGTTGCATTAAATTAAATCCATCCATTCATCTTCTACAGCTTATCCACCAGGGGGTCATGAGGGCTGATAACTATCTGCAGCAGTCTATGGGGGAGTGCAAGGACATCCTGGACAGGTCGCCAGTCATCACAGAAAAAACAAAGCAGACACACACACACAATCCTGAAGGCGGTTTAAAGTCACCAATTAACCTAATCGTCATGTCTTTGGACTGTGGAAGGAAGTTGGAGAAAACCCATGCATGCACGCAGCAGCAGACTCCATGAACCAAACCAGGATTCTGTTAAAAAATGCACCAATGATTATTAAATCTTCATGCAGCAGCTGCAGCTGAACAACATAAGAACTACAGATCAGTCCCTTCGATTTGAAAGGCAAGAATCTAATGTTTATCTGATAACTGAACACAAAAGACTAAGATTAAACAATTCACAGTTCCAGTCCTCCAGGTCTGGTGTCCTGCACCTTTTAGATGTGTCTAATTCCACACACCTGAATCTAATGGCTCAGTGTTGTGCTCAGTGAGCACATAAGTTCTCCAGAGTTCAGCTAATGACCTGATTATTGGATTTATGTGTGTTGAAGCAGAGTCACATCTTGAAGGTGCAGGAGAAGAGACCTGGAGGACTGGATTTGAAGTTACCTGCTCCAGAGTTTCTGAACTGCATGTTTCTGAGTGACTTAACGTTATTTTCAGTATCCCTTAGGTGTTAAAGATGAAAGGATAAATAAAGTGAAAAGAGCAATATGAAATTATTTTCTTGACAGGCCAAGGCATATGTGTGAGGTTCAGATGAAACACAGTAAAAGTGTTGGACAGTAAACATGTCCGTCTCTTGGTGTGATTCCTCTTTGCTAGGGCACCAACAAATCCTCTGTATTATGGCAGTTATGCCATAAATTTGAAGATGTAATTCACTGAAGTTCTACTTCTGCAAGTCATGACAAGCCTGCAGCTGATCCAGGCTGTCAGAGAGTGAGAGGCAATTCAGCAGATAACAGGAAGGTTGGTACTTCATAATGGTTCCGTTTTTTTTTTTTTGCTTTGAGCTTTTAGCCTTTTCCTTTCATGGAAATGCTGAATACGGAATTGGTGAAGTCCTTTTCTAAATCTTACCGTTTTATAAAATGGATCATGTTACCACCTTTATACCTCTACTAACTGAAATCCTTTGTGTTTATTGGTTAACTACTCTGTTATCATTACAGTTTATAATTTATTCTAAAATCAGAATCTGCTGAATTTGGAATCAGCCAGGGAAAACTTTACAGAAAACTCAAATCAGATGCAATATTTTGTTGTGTGCATCTTTAATAAGAACTGGATGAAAATCTGCTCAGATAAATCCCACTTTCTTTATAAACCTGGAGCACCTTGAACTCAAGGACTTCCTCTTTGTGTCAGCGTTAAGAAGAGCTGCAGCCTGACAACAGCAGGAGTTGTGTCAGTTCCTCTATGAGTGTGCACACTGGCTCAAAAAATTAAAAGGAAGCATTTCTACTGAATCTCACTTTCACCAGGACTAGAGGACCTATCTGGATAAAAATACAGAGTTAAAACTCAGAGAAAGAGAAAAGCGGGGCCATCAGATGTGATGTTTAACATCAAATGATTTACCTTCCTCTATGCAGAGCAAAGCTGTCGTTCTTTGAGCTGATAAGAGTCCAGAGGGGTTTTCATTGGTAGTGCACCACAGGAACAGGGCTACAGTGTTGATGGGATGTCTGCACTTGGTGTGGCTCATTGATACACAATGAAAGTGTTTTGTAGCATTTTCAGTTTTATTTCTGTCTAGTATCTCCTATGAAATCTGTTTTTTCAGGTATGTCAAAGAATCAAAAGACTTTTCAGAAATACGACTTTGATGCATACAATGAATAAAGGCTTTTAAAGTTAGAAGTTATTATAAAGGAGTTATCACCAAAATATCAAATATCTAAAGGTGATTTAATATTAATGTATGAATCCCTTATTTTCCTTCTGATTTAACTAGGTTTTAAGTATAATGAATGCCTTTAAGCTCAATGTAGGTTAAATTTCAATCTTTTTTTCAGTCAGTGTACTACAGGATTCATATTTATCAGATGTCATCTGAGACAAGTTGGGAACATGTCTCAAATCTGAACAAGTATTTTCAGAGGGTTTTTTTCACCAAATATATAAAACATGTATATCATGATATTTCTCATCAGTTATATTTCTACACAGAGAAATCTTCTCATTTTGATTTTACAAAAAATTGTAAGCTTTTCCCATTTTGTCCACCCTTAATGATGAACACCTGAGACCTTAATGATCAGCTAAAAAATAAAAGCAGGCTAAAAATCTTTAATTATAAATAGAGAAACACTGAGAAATCAGATAATTTGTTTTATTTATGGATATAATTGTGTCTGGAAGATGTTGCCTTGAATGTAGCTATTGCACAAATTTCTAAGACTGTGTTAAAAAAAAAAAAGATTTTCCATTTCTGAATCAATTCCAGTATTAATTTCTAAATATCTATTTTGGAAACTAAAGAATAATTCTTAAAAAACTACTACTTCTTTATTAATTGCCTGTTTAATATTAATAAAAATCAATATATTGCACAAGTACATAGTCATCTAATTCTGGTAACAGATAAGAAAAAAATAATACCAGTGATCCACACATAGTGAAGTCACATAGTGCTACATCTACAATCCATAATAAAACATATAAGAAAATAATTTGGATAAATAAATCAATAGAAAGCACAATAACATTTACCATTAAGGAAAAAAACCAAACAATGGCCTAATGATCAACTGCCAGCACTCCATAACTCCCTGTAGATTTGAACTAATAAAGGATTATAGAGTAGTGGTCATCCAGTGTCGTTTCACTCATCTAACCCCCTTTTTCTTTTTCTTTTTTTTGACTTGTGCGCACCAATTTACCTGTTTAGCTAATGTATGAGTTCTCTAGAATAAAAGCCAATGAAAAAAGTTCAGTCCATAATTGAATTGTAAAAAAACTACTGTTCTGGTAAACCTAATGGACATTAGCAAACTGTTCCACAATTCAAGAGCTACAGCTAAAACAGCGTGTTATTCTTCTCATAGAAAAAAATGCATATAATATTCAGTGTGTTTGGCTTTTCCATGTGTGCAAGAAAAAAAAACATAAGGAAAACTCCAGTGAGGTACAAACAGTCCTGTTGTTAGGGAGATTTGTTAGGCTGGATTTTATTGGTATATATGCCACTCTACAATTACCTTTTTATATGCCTCTTGTTTTTTTTTTTAAATATGTCGACAGTGTTTTTAATTCATCCAAAAAGTAAAAAATAGTCACTTATTTGATTGATTTTAAGGAGTTATTAGAAGGGACCATTGGTTATAGGTGAGAGCTTTACAAAAAAAAAGAAAAAAACTTTTAAAGCTGTGTATCTCTAACAAAGACAAACAAAAAAAAAATCTAATAGATCCCAAAGGTACTTTTAAAATAAAATATTTTTTTTTAGAAATAAGAGAGAAAACAGGTAGAATCCCTGCAAAACCAACGGAGTACAAACTAAAAAAAAAAAAGAAAGTCTTATTGAAGGAGTAATTTGAATCATTTTCCGGAGAGTCCCTTTCTGGGGTTTTAACCAAGCTGGAGGCCCACATATAACATTTATAGAGCTAAAACATTCATGTTGAGTTAAGGAGACAGAGCAAAGCGTCACCAGGAGATTCCCAAAGCAAAAGCCCAAACTGGATTCCCTACACGGACCTCAGATGGGAAAAGATCAAAACTGCCAGCATCTCAGTAGATCTGTGCGTCTGTGAAGCTGGTGCAAAATGTAAAGCAAGAAAATTAAATGCATTTTCATTGTGCTAAATTGGCCACTGGTTATGCATTTAATCAAAATCAAAAAACGCCGCGTGAGAGAGATTGCAAAGACAGTTAATTAATTAAATGGTGACCTTCTTGCGGTCACAACTGTCATTAAGGTTTAAACAGACGTGTGGGGAAACTAGGTCAGGCTGTGCATAAAGGATCCCCCTCTCTGGGCTGTCTTTTATGGAATAAACAAAGAAAAAAGCAGTGTCACATGTGGTCTGATTAGAATTACTCCAAGAGCTTCTGTGCTGCAGTTAAACCGGATGAATTATCTTCATATCCTTAGGATAAAAAACAAAAACACACTCGCCACAAAGTTCACTTTCAGACATTTGGTATTTTCCAGATGGGATCTTTTAGATCTCTATACTCACCCCATGCTCCGATGATATGGATGCTGATTTTAGGAGTTATTCCTTTCAGAAGTCGGTCTGGCCCGCTTTCTCCTCCACCCAAAAGACTGACTTTCTTCCTGAAATCCTTTTCTAACGTTACATTTCTTCAGAGTGGAACACAAATCACTTCCGACTTCAGATTCCCGTCGTTTCCCTCCCAACGGCACTTCTCTGAAGTCAGGCAGTTGTACTCCAGCCCGTGTGCCTGCCTGCCTGCCGTCCTTTGTCCATGGATTTCCACGGCCAGTAACAGCGCGGATCCGTCGTGCCCGTGCGTAATTACGCACCAAAAACGTTTGGCTCAGCTCTACAGGCGGAATATACGGAGGAATGTCGATGAAAGTCGGGCAGCAGACCGCTTCTGGCTCAGACCTCCTCCAGAACTTGTGCGCCGTCCTCCCCGCCCGCTACTGAGCCCGAGAGCTGGGATCCCATTCAAGCTATTCCTAAGGGCCGAGGGGCCCCTTCAGCGCCCCCTGGCGGACACAATGCGAAGTCTTCAAATGCTCTACCTCATGCCAACCCTTGTAGACGTAAGCCTGAAATAAGATATGTGACAATTGCCTTAGACATCACTTCGGCACTAATTTATGAGGTGCGGGGTAACATAGACAGAGAGATAAATCAGTTTACCATTAAAGCGTCCCTGAAGAATTAAACATGAAATAGTTGACTCAGTGATTTTAAAATGATCTTTTTGGACATTTCTTGGGATACAGTAGCAGCTCAATGACTTAAACTGTAACTGTAACTTATATTACTGTCACTGTTACTTATATGATCCTTTAAGTTAATTATTACAAACCTTGATTATTATATGTGTAAATAATAACTGTAACTAAACCCTCAGTTTTTCAGAACATTAGAACGTCTGTTACCTGAACTCATGCTTTGCTGCATTAATAAGGCGTTCCATGGAGGTCATCAGTGTGTTATTCTTCTAAGGCAGCCCAGGTTGCTTCCATAGTGGACTGAAGGTCATCTGAATTGTTTGGTCTTGTGTCTCTTCTCCTCCTCTTAAGGAGCCACATAGATTCTCCTTGTGCTAAAGGTCAAAGTGGTTTGCAGACCAATTAGTCATAGTGATTCCACAGTGAATAAGGTTGGTATTAGTGCTTTATGGCCATGTGGGCAACCGCCAGGTCCTGCTGGAAAATAAAATCCCTTTCTCTGAAATTGTCTATATAGCTGTCATCAAAGGTTGGAAAAATTGCTGTTATATTTCCTGGTCGATGACTTTATACTTGCTTGGAAAATTCAGTTTAGGCAACTAGATATGAAGTTTTATAGAAGATGTTTTGCCTCTCATCCAAGCGGCTTCTTCAATTCTAGTTGATCCTGAGGAGCACTAAGATTAATATACTGTAGGTGTAACAAAAGAATTAGGGGAGGGGAAGAAAAAGCAAAAACAAAGGTGGCTCTGATCCCGACTGGAGGGCCCAAGGAGAGCACCTGGTTGATGGTTGTTAGGGAGGTTCTGATGGGTCGTTAACTTCCTGGTTAGAGTGGTTTTGGTCACATGCCTCTTGAGAATGTGAGTCAGTGGGGAGGTGAATTTTCTGGGAAGGGTTCCTAAAAGTGCTTTGTATGTAGGTGACAAACTATGTCTGAGACCAGGTTAATAAAGATGGCTTCCTAGAAAACGTCACGTCTAGTTGCCTAAACTGAACTTTCCGAGCTTCACCATGACCTGGATGACTCAGAACCTTCACAGACTTTGGACTTGATTAAACATAACTGATTCTGTTCTTGACCACTCTTTCTCCAGAACACATGAAGTTGACTTCTAAGTGAAATATCAAATGTGCTTTTATATCTGCAAAGAGCACTTCAGACCACATAGTCAAAAAACAGTCCTTTGTTTTCTCCTTAGCTCATGTAGGACACTTGTAGCTATCTCTGGATCAGGGATGCTTTGACAAGACCAAAATCCTCTCATGGCTTTAGTTATCCCTAATACTTGTGCCTCCATGAAAAGTGTGTTAGTAACTCGGCTGGACAATACTCAAGTCAAGCATCTAAATCCATGACAATAACTGAGCATAACAATACATTTCTGTTTGAAAATATTATCTTATTTACCTATACAATGTTATAGAATTATAAACATTTGAATAAATAAAGTCTATAAAATGCATATGCATTTAGTCAGTCTATATAACACAAGTTTTACAGTTTTGATCTAAATTATTCGTATACATCCAAGTATATTTTCGGATATTTTTACTCCTATTTCACTATTAGACATTTAAATACTAGTCACTAATTGCGAAGAGCAATAAAAATCATTGTTTGTTTATTTTGGTACCTTCTGCAGACTCATACAGTCACACTCCTCTGTTATCTTTGTATGTCTGTATAAGTGGATTAAAGAACAAGAAAAATATTGATTTTAATCACACAGGAACCTTAGATCGAACTAAACAAAAAAACTGCTGCCTGCATTAACTTTCTGAAGGCCACTTCCTCAAAATCAGAAGAGTAACATTTTAAATTTCTTAATCACCTCATCCCTTTAAGGATTGTGTGTCTTTCAGTAACTAAATATCTAGTTGTTTTCAGAGATGTCAAACATTTTTAGATGTTGTTTTTAAAAACAAAAAACAAAAAAAACAAAATGAATGTAAAATGCTTCACATTGTTTTGTTTTTTTTTTCTCTGTGCATCATCTGAGTTTTTTGTAATAAATCTATTTAAAATCATTGCTTTATGATTACAAAGTGCAGGCTCTGGTTGACAGTAAAGTCAGCTGTGATTTAAAATAGCTGCAGTTAAGTTCTGGAGCCTCAAATGTAGTGGAAGAGCTGTGGGAGCAGTAATCCTCATGCTCAGTGGCCTGTTTCAGAGATGCAGCTGACTGCTCCTTTGGGCTGCAGGGAGGCAGTATAGGAAAACAAGAAACTGAAGCGGTTTCTTGTTTGTGGAAATACACTTCTTGGTTGGTTTTTGAACAGTTTGCTGCACAGCTGGGAACTCAGGGAAGGACATAGCTAAAAGTCCAGACTTCTGCCTTAAACTCACAGGAAATAATCAGCTCCAGGAGCCTGAGTGTGCAGACCGAGATCAGTCACGTTGACGGGGATCCTTATCCCTCTTCAGTCAAACAGATGATGAGTCATATTCAAAAGCTTTCAATCACACCATGCAGAGGGAAACAAAGATCTGTGCAATCAGAAAAATGATGCTTTGTTCAAATGTTTAATGAGATAAGACTGCCTATTCTAGTCAAGTGCAGATTTCCACAGAGAAAAGCTATACTCAATTTTTCTCTGTTAAAGTTACTCAGTTGAAGCTCATCTAATAAAAAGGAGAATTTGTGCTGTTTGATTATCTGTCTCTCATCCTGCTTGTTGTTTGTCTTCACTAAGTGAAATGGCCCATAATAGGATACAGATCAGCTCTGAATGCAACTGCAGATATTCCACCTCTTTACCTTTAAAAAATCCTGGGTCACTGAGTGTTTTCAGTTGGGCTGTATTTGGATGACTCTCTGTATGCTTCAGCATTCTTCCATCTGCTCCTCCTACATCAGCAAACATGTTTGACCCAACACATCTGGAATCCATATGTGCTTAAGACAAGTCTCCCAGATGATGCTCTCCATGCATCATGGACTGATTCACTGAAGCCTGGTGATTTGTTAAGGCCTTTCACCTCATTTCTAAATGTTCTGTTGTGAAAAGCTCTTTCTATGGTTGATGTAGATAAAGATAGGCTCAGCTAATGCAGAGTGTTTATCCCTGAACTACATGTTCTGTTATATTTGTACATTACATAAATCCTATCATCACTGTTTTCTGAATGTCCTGTTTTTTTTTACATTACTAATCTTGCTTATGTTTTTCTGTCTCTGAATACAAGCTAATAATGATTAATCAGATTCCTCGATTAAAATTGTTTCCCCAACCGATTTAGTTTGTTTTTACATGTGAGAAGGCAGCTCTGTATGTACCTGTAAATACCTCCACAGTCGCTCTTTCTGTTTAAAACAGCTTAGCATGTCCGTAAAATAGATTTGGTCAATTCTTAAATAACCTTTGCATCTTCTCATCAAAAAACTAGTGATGAAAACCAAAACCAAGCCTATTTTTTATTGCTGTTTAAAAATATAAAATATCTGACTAAAACTGAAAAACATGTAACGTTAAAAAGAATAGATAAGAATAAATATGAGTGTAGGTAGAATTAGAAAGGTATTGAAATAAAAAGAAAATCCTTACAACAAAAGTTAAATGAAAAATCAGCCCATTTTTCAAAGCAAAGGATGATGGGAGATGTAAAAATTAAAGCATAGTTTGATGTTCAGAAAATACTGTTTTAAAATAACTAGATAGAGGGTAGCTGTGTTCAGCATAGCTGCAACTTCTCCTCTCCTGTAATGCTAATATGATGTGACTTTTTTTTTTCTTCTGTGTTTAAAACAATACATTTTTGTTTAAAAAGGAAAATCAGAGCAAAAGATTCTGCAGATACAGATTCTTTTGATTTACTAATCATACAACAGGATCTCGTCTCTTCATTCTGTTTTTCCATTACTGCCCATTTAGTTTCTTGTCCCAAAGTCTTGAGGTGTTCCAGTAAACTCAGATAGCCAAACCGATGATAACACCTTAAATTAAATCAAACTTTTTTTATAAAGTGCTTTTCATGCCATGGGAAACACACAGTGCTTTAGATTGTAATAAAAACAATCCAGTCCAGATAAAAAAAAAAAAACAAAGAAAAAACAAGCCTACAGGCGACATAGTACACAAACAGGACACACACCTACAAACACAAACACAGGGACACAATATCTTGGCATCCTTTTCACACCAGGAGCCACCCATAAATAGAATAAAACAGGTAAAATAAGATAAAATTAAATTAAATCAAAAAGCTTGGTACAAATGTGGTCTTGAGCACAAATGGCATCTTTAAATTATTGTATTAGATAATTTCAGTCATTTGAATGCTATTGATCAAAACTACAGAGCATAAAAATAAAAATTACCAATAATTTCTATGTCAGTTCATCCAGATTATTCAAAACAATGTAAACTATACTGAAATATAAAGCTTACTGTGCTGCAGTTTTGATATAGTTTTATTATATTTTCAGTATGTGTGTAAAATATGCTGAAAAGCAAAAATAACATTTTGGATGCAATTATTATGTCCAGTAATCCTAATATTTAATAGAATGCAAAATTACATGTATTATTATGAATTTATTTATCGTCACCATTAATTAATTATTGTTTATAAACCTGACTTTCCCTTTTTAATGTAGGACATGTAGTCACATAATTTTGTCTCTTTACACGTCATCTTGCAGGCTGCCTTTGTTCTTGCTCTTAAAATAAGAGGAAAATTGAGAAAGTCCCTTTCTAATCTACATATAACCTGAAACTGTTCATAAAAAATCTGAATGTCAGACCTTTTATACACTCAGTCCGATAGAGTAGTTGCATAAATCAGTTTGAGCAGCGGGAAGGCAAACGCAGAAGGTTTAGTCAGAGCAGATGGGGATCAACAGAAGGCTGGAAATCCAGGACAGTACAGATAATTCAATTCTGAATATAAAATGGCAAATAAAGGTTGCAAACATGTAATATAAGATGAAGCTGTGAGAAGATAAAAGCAAACTGATGGTCATTATTCAGGATAAAAACTAAACAATGATACAGTCACATGGAGAAAATAAAAGACTTTTATTGATCCAAGGCTCTTTGTCACTTTATCATTTACTTCCATAACTGATTGGTGAAGATGGATGAATAAAGCACAATGTTGCCAAAAAGAAGATGAACCAATAAACTGCTGCGTATCTTGAGGACGTGTAGAAAATAAAGTTGAATTTATAACTCATAACAAATAAAAATGCTAATTCAGATGAAATGACAGCTGCCAAGAGCAGCTGCTGACCTTTGAACCCTTTAAGCATAAATAGTTGATGAGTATTTAGTGACCACATTATTTACTGCATACTAATCCGGGTCATTTTGAGCATTAGACAATTTATATTATCTGAATTAACAGCTGTTGTCATTCAACCTAGATATTCAGGATTTTTTATTTATAAATATCAATAATAGAGGACATAAAGTGAGATTCCTAATTGAATAACTTTATTTTTTCTACACCACTTCTTGTTTTACTTTGTTTGTCTGTGCTGCAATCAGTGGGTTGCTGGTTCAATGCCTCCTCCCCCATTCCTGCCTCAGAGGCCCTCTCACCTGTTACCGGTATTGAGTCAATTTACAAAAAGAAAGAAAAGTATACACCCAATAACACAGAGAGCTAGCAGCTTCATTTTCAATCAAGTCTTTAAAATGTACATTTTAGAGTTTACATTTTGAACACTTTGAATGAGGCTGGCCTGTTTTTTTAGATCTTGATATTTTCTAACAGTGTTTTCTAACAGACTGTCCTGTACATTATAAACAAACATCTCTACTTCTGTCGCCATTGATCATTCAAAAATTAAGTTTGCAGACATGCTGTCATAGTCATATAGGTTCTCTGATATTTTCTCCAGACCACCCATTCAGACACTTTTGGTTTTTTAAATACTAAAAGAGTCCTTTTAATTTCAACGTGGGATGTCTGGTGTTACATGTTTTTTTTTATCTCTTTTTCTTAAAAACATTCGATCTGTGAGAAATATTCCCAAGGAATGGATGACTAACTTTAACCCTTTCCAAATAGATAGCGTTAACACTTGCTTCTGTTCTCTTTTCATCCTGACGTGTTCACACACAGCTGCTTTCCCCAAAAAGCAAATACTAAAATGTCTGCTATTGTAGAGTTGGTAAAGGTGCTGATAATATATAGATTAAATATATATTTTATTGATAATAACTTTTTATTTAAAAAAATGTATTTTGTTTTTTTGTCATGTCCATCTTTTTTGCGTTACCTGTGTGTAACCCACCTCTGCTGATTAAATAGAGCTTTATCGCCACCTGCTGGTCATTACTTGTAAACATTAACAGATCAGACAGGCAGACAAATAGACCGACTGTATCGATGCACTGCTTTATTTGTTCAGAGGACTCAGGCGTGTTTCTTTTCTCAACGTAACTCTTTTTAGTAATTACTTGACCAGCAGGGGGCACTAATGGGCACTAGTTTCCTTTCCGTAAGGCGTCACATTCTTACGTAACATCATGGCGGCTGTAGAGCTAACACGAGGATGTGTTATCTTATGCTTCTAGAATATTTCAGCTCAGTAGCCAGGGGTGTTTATTGAGTGTCGTTTTGTTTTCAAATAGTTTAAAAATGTCCGATCTTTCTTCTTTGGGTTTGTCAGACTGGTTGGTGCGTCAGTGTAAACAGCTGGGAATCAACAAACCCACCCCAGTTCAGGAAAACTGCGTCCCGGCCATCCTCGAGGGTAACTACTCTTCTGTTTAACTGGAGGCAGCTCGATATATATGCTTAACTGCAAGTGAACTAAGAAAATGAAGCGAAACGTGGCAACAGATGGGTCATCGTACTATATTAATAGCCGAAGTGTATTGAGAGGTTTTATTAATGAGGACTGGTGGGTTGGTTTAAAGCCCAGTTTTTTATTTTTGTCACTTTAGCACGAGACCTTCATTTTTGTTTTTTTTTTGTTTGTTTTTTTCTACATACCAACACCAAGCAGTGCGTTATTGTTAGGAGGAGAGGACACGTCTGAAAAGTGTGGCATGCATGTGTTTTCAGCCCCATTAGTCAAACGTTTTGTTACATTTTTTTTCCTCGCTACCTCATTTTGCACAATTAGATGCTAAAGATTTTGTCAAATCTTCACTGCAAAGTGGTTCAAGGTCTGTCCAAATGGATCGAATACGTCCATAAATGTTTTTTATTATATATATATCAGGCCTTTCTGCTGTAGCTCAGGATGTGTATATATATGTCTCGGCTTTTAAACGTCTTGGAAGTTGCACGTCTGGAACTGTTTTTTATTGTTAGTGCAGGGTCTAAAGCAGATGGTGTGTTTCTCCACTCAGGACGCGACTGTCTGGGCTGTGCAAAGACTGGAAGTGGGAAGACTGCTGCGTTTGTGTTGCCTGTGCTGCAGAAACTATCAGAGGAGCCCTATGGCATCTTCTGTCTGGTCCTCACTCCTACAAGGTCAGAGGTCACGTGACTTTATCCTAGAGGTGTCTCAGCATTTCACCAACATATAAAGGTCAAAGGTCACCATTGGGCAAGAATGTATTCATAATGGAAGCTCAAAGTGTTGTGATGTTAAAGAGAAACTTCAAATATAAATACTACTAACTGCAAACATTTATTGTTTTCATTGTTTGTTGTGAAACATAATTATGTTTCTCAGCTTGAATTTTGCTGCCCTTTTTAAATAAAAGTCGACTCCCAAAGCGGAGGATTTAAATCAAAACTTGTTTTTGAAAGTAGTATATGTCATATGTTATTTTCATCATAAAACTTAAATGAGGAAAAAAAATCAATTTATCATTTATCGGTAAGAAACAATCAGAGATCCGATTTTTAAGTCATACATTAAAACAAACAGAGAAAACAACACTTTAAAAACAGAGTTAAAAGTGAGCATTAGTTCTCAATAGAAGAAAGTCGCACACAATTCAATTAAAAAATACTTTATTTATCCCAAAGGGAAATTAAATAAAACATGATGGTGCAGATTAACAAAGTCTTGCTGCATTTCAGGAACTCTTTAAGGCGTCTAGAATTAAAATTTCAAAAACTGAACCTCTCTTTCTTCTTTTACTCGCCTCACTTATTGTTTTACTTGTGGTGCCAGTTTGTTCTAGAGAATCTCATCATCGGTGAATGATCTGCATGTGCAGTAGTCCTCTCTCTTTTTCTTCCCTTATTATCTGTTTATTATTGATTCCATCAGTTTAAAAAATCTGGACCCGTTTTCATTTCAGATAGTTTTTGAAATTGAGTTTTCGTGATGTTTAACAAGAACCTCTGATTTGTTTGCATGAAGGTGGTAAAGTTTTCATATACTCTGCATTTTCAGTTTGTTTTTTATAAGCATGTCATGTGATGTCATGCAGGGAGCTGGCCTATCAGATTGCGGAGCAGTTCAGAGTTCTGGGGAAGCCTCTGGGTCTTAAAGAGTGCATTGTTGTCGGTGGAATGGGTAAATAAATAAGCAGACTGCTGGATATTTGCCTTAAATCCTGTGTTCTTTGACAGCATTAAAATGCATCTGTTAAATGCATTTTGATTATTTTCAGTTTTGTTTTTATTTGATGTATTAAGTTTTCCTCCATATTTGGATAAAACTTTGCTTATGTGTAAACCGTGGCTCCTTGCAGCGTTCACCCTGAGTGACCTGTTTCCTCTGTGCTGTGATGTGGACAGACATGGTGAGCCAGGCCTTAGAGCTGACCAACCAGCCTCATGTTGTCGTAGCAACACCGGGTCGGCTGGCCGATCACATCCGCAGCTCCAACACTTTCAGCATGAGCAAAATCAAGTTCTTGGTGAGATGTTCAACTAAATACGACTTGATTAAAAATATAAAAATGGTTTCTTTATCAGCCTCTTGAATCAGAAGTACTTTTCTCTGTCGTCACAGTTTTGTTTTTGTTGACCTTTCTTGTTGGTTTTTTGGCTTTTTTCTAAGATTCTCGATGAGGCGGACCGGCTGTTGGAGCAGGGTTGTACCGACTTCACCAAAGACCTGGAGGTGATCCTGGGCGTCTTACCGGCCAAACGTCAGACGCTGCTGTTCAGCGCCACGCTGACAGACACCCTGCAGGAGCTTAAGAGCATCGCCATGAACAAACCTTTCTTCTGGGAGAGCATGTCAGAGTGAGTAAAGTTGATCATTTCTGTCTCTACAGACTTGTCTGTTTTTAAGTTGGATACTTGCTGCTTTATTTCAACAACATTCTCCTGCCTGAATCTTTCCACTTGTTAAAATAAAACCGGTCAGGGAGGAATCTGTACCCCTTTTTTTCAATGATTTAAAATGAGAATTTTCTGAGACAGAGCAGCATAAAGTGCTGCATAACTGTTAGATGGAGGAAAGAAAAAATACATGGGTTTTCTCATGTTTCTCTTTATTAGAGCATGTTCTGGGTTTGTATTCAGACCCAAGCCCCCAGAACTTTCCTGAACATTTATCTGGAGTTATGGTTAAAGGTTTTGCATCAAGAGACTAAAAGCATTTCCGGTTTGTCACACAGATTGCTGGAAATTGTTGCTGAACATGCATGAATATTGTGCTTTGATCTAAAATATTCCATTGTTGGTTTGACTGGTACTGGTGATACACTGGAGGTTGATGCTGCTATCCTGTCTCTTGCTTTATGCAGCCTTCTATAAATACCCCATATTTATCTCTGTCAGCTTTGCTGAAGAAAATTATTCCCAAACCATGATGCTGCCACCACTTTGCTTCACCTGTGTGATAAATTTGCTTTTAGTTTTTAGTCTCTTGATATCTACTTTCTATCTCCCTGGTAACAGTTGGAATTCCTTTTAAATTTGTAGCTGTAGCAACAATAGGTGATGGAAATGTGTCTGTCTACATTTTTGGTGTTAAGACAAGAAATAAATAACTTGTTGCCACTAGTTTAAGACTTTATTTAATTGCTGCAGCTTTTACCAAACTATATGGCCACATTAGATGCTAAAGTTAGGGCTACTTGGGAGCTAAAAAAGCTCCAACTTTGCTGTAGAAACTTCAAGTTCGTGGGGTTTAAGGAACTGAAGAAAGGTGGTCCTACAGAGTTCTGACTCAGAAGGCCTGAATGTAAACTTTTTAGGTTTTAATTTAGAAGAAATAGATCCTTTTATTTTCTTTCCACACTTATGCACCGTTTTGCTTTAGTTTTACATAAAATGTTGTTTGATACTCAAATATCTGTAGTTGCAAAGGTTTGAACACTTTTGTTGATTTGAGTATTTGATTACCTTTCAAACCAAACACGCGTTCTAAACCTAAATGTGCAAAAGAAAACATTAATTTGAAAATAAGGGGGAAGGAAAATTCTTCCTCAACGGAAAATTCAGCGGCTTTTACAGTGATGATGTCATCGTTGTTATCAGAACAAAGACAGTGGAGGAACTGGACCAGAGATACATCCTCACCCCAGAGAAGGTGAAGGATGCTTACTTGGTCCATCTGATCCAGACGTTTACGGACCAGCATGACGACTGGTCCATCATCATCTTCACCCACACGTGCAAGTAAGTAGCCTAGAAACGTACCAAGATACCTGGTGATCCATTAAACGGGTGGAATTTGCTGTTTTCTCACTCTGCAGTCTGGATTATTTTAATAGAGCTTTTATCGATTCGCATATCAAAGAAACTTCTTTTAATTTCAGGAGCTGCCAGATTCTGACTATGATGCTTCGGGCTTTTAACTTCCCTACAATCTCTCTGCACTCAATGATGAAACAGGTGAGACCCATCAGAACAGCCTAGTGGGTTAGAAACTTTTGATATAAATGTGACACAAATCTTTGACACTGCGCCTAAACCTGCAGTTTCTCTTCACTCTTGTTTGTCAGTCGTTAGGAAAACTATTATCTAAAATGAATGCATCTCCTTTTCTTTCACTAGAAAGAACGGTTCGCCAACCTAGCCAAGTTCAAGGCCAGCGTCTATAAGATCCTGATAGCGACGGATGTAGCTGCTAGGTAGATTATCCTCGAAGACTCCACACCTTTCAGGATTCTGTAGGGGGTTTGGTCTAATGCTTCTCTCCTTCTTCTGATTTTTAGGGGGTTGGATATTCCAACCGTGCAGGTTGTCATTAACCATAACACCCCAGGACTTCCGAAGATCTACATCCATAGAGTCGGGAGGACGGCCAGAGCAGGTACAGGGAGGCATCTGCAGCCTGTTGGGATTTCACTAAAACAGAATCTCTCTGATTTGACCACATTTTGATTGACTATGATGAATAAAAGTTATTTTTAAGAACTTTTCATTTTCCTCTGCAGGGAGAAACGGAGTGTCCATCACACTGGTGACGCAGTACGACATCCATCTGGTCCATGCGATCGAGGAGCAGACAAGTAAGTCACATCAGGAGAAGCTGCTTCAGTTGGAAAGGCTTTGACTGACCTTGAGTCATGTTAGATAGTGAATGAGATGATGAATTTATGTTTCTGTTATGCTGTTTGTTTTCCTGATCTCTGTCAACAAATTGCTTTAATCTGAATGGGTCGTGGTCTGCTTCATGCTTAAATTATTTAGCTTATGTTAGCCCTGCATGATGAAGTTGAGCTTTAGCAAGTTCAGATTGGATGGATTGTAGCCTGTTTTAATTTGGATAAAAAATGTTAATGAACCAATTTTTTTCTTTTTAGAGACAAAGTTGAAGGAATATCCCACTGAGGAGAAGGAAGTCCTAAAGATCCTCACACAAGTCAACGTGACGCGTCGCGAGTGCGAAATTGTATGGAGGTTTCTTCAGATATTTAACATCTTGTTGCTATTCAGTGTAAAGAAGGCTGAACGTCTTACATTTCAAATCACTATCTCTAAAAGAAACTTTTCTCCAGTTGTTCCTGGCTGTTTCATAGCAAAGCATTAAATTCTGTTTCAGAGACTTGAATCGACAGACTTTGATGAAAAAAAGGAGATTAACAAGAGGAAACAGCTGATTTTGGAGGGAAAGGTGAGAGCATGGTTCTTTTTAACAGCCACACTTGAGCAGTTGCCTTTCAAATAAATTAGAAAACACTTAATTTTGGTTCTATTCATTTCACATTTAAGGGTTTTAATGTTAATGCTGTAGTTTAAAGTTTATGAAAACCCAAGGTTAATTTTCTTTGACAATCTGAGCATCTAAGACCGATGACATTTGGTCATGTTTAACTCAGAAATGTGTCCATGTAATTTGGTTTTTATTCACTTAATACTTGGCTGGGGCTGTTTTTGCATTGATCAGTGCATCATGGATTCGATCAGCCCGTTGTTCTGCTGAGATACAGGTTGCTTTTAGTGGCCTGCAGGTCTTCTGCTTAGTTTTCCTTTCCGAGTAAACCACACTCTCTCATCTTTAATCAAAATGGTGAATTAAAGCTACTTCTTCTACAGTTGGTAGTTGGTTAACATTCCACAAGTGCATCACCGCTGCCACCCACTGTTGTAGAGAGGAACTGCTGCTCTAAAGGTGACTTATGAGATAGGCCCCTAACTCCGCTCTTATCTTCCTGAAAATACCTTATTGACTGAATTTGCTGGTCAGTCAACACAGTGATATAATGAACTAGGAATTAAACTAGGTGTCGGTAATTTCAGCAGTTCAGACAGGTGCCTAACTGCAGGAAAATGAAATCTTATCTGCAGAGAGCCATGCACTGCGTGTGGCTAAAACAGAGGACAGGGCTCCCCCTAATCATTACTGAGAAAACCTCACACTGGGGCTTAATTTTCATCGACTCGGATCTTACCGTGTTTCCCCGAAAGTAAGACAGCGTCTTACTTTCTTTTTATCCCCAAAAGCCTCACTATGTCTTACTTTCGGTGTATGTCTTATATTGGGAAAAAAAAATTCAAATTTTAACCGTATTTTAATGAGGAGGAGGAAGTTTTTTTTTTTTTTAAAACTTTATTAGTAATCTTTAAAACAATAGCATTGTCCATGAGGAGGAGGAAGTGACAAGTGCAGGGGACGGCGCGGTGACGTATGAAGAGGTGGACGGTGCGGACGTGGGCAGGAGGCAGCGCGCAGCTAGATGAGAGGTGTTTCATATGACATATGTCTTACTTTCGGGGTACGGCTTATATTAGCCCACCCCCCTGAAACCCCCGATACGTCTTACAATCGGGGGTGTCTTACTATCGGGGAAACACGGTAGCTTAAAATTAATGGAAAGTTATATTTCACATTTTTAAAACTGTCTCTTTTCTCCTTGGCTCAGTCAGGAGTTGCTTCTTACAAGTAGCGTCATCCTGAACTCGTCTTGTTGTCGAGTCGACTCTGCGGGGTCTTGTGAGCTCGCTTCAGACATTCCTGTTACTTGAGCACCTTTGACTTTTTCCTTCCACTGAACTTTCTAAATAATACTTTGGGTAATGTCTTACTGTCCTTGTGAATGGTGACAACGGTTATTCTGCTGTCTTCCTCATTAATGTGGGCTGAAACTTTTCTGTATCAACATTTTTAGAATTTCATATTTATAATTTGAAGGTACCTGTAAAATCACTAAACTTCACATTTAGAATGATTCTAATTTACTACAGTAGACCTACATTATAGTGGACTTAATTTTAAAATACTCCTATCAGAGTAGATGGGAGTAGGATGCTGATGACCACCTTCCCTGTTATTTAACATGTCTTTTATCAGAAACTAAACCAGTATTTGTCACTTTCCTGTCATTTCAGGACCCAGACCTGGAAGCCAAGAGGAAGGCAGAGCTGGAGAAGATCAGGAACCAGAAGAAAAAATTTAAACAGAAAATTCAAGACAGCATTCAGAGACAGAAACATGGGCAGAAGATGAAGAACCGGCCTAAGAGCAAAAAGGTGGCATCATGAACGCCGCCTGATGTACATAGGTTTTATTTCTGTAGAATTTTGGCAAATAAATGTAATGTCACTGAAGCTCAAATTGACCACCTTTATTGATTCAGTTTAACAAGGGAAACCACCGTCTTGTGATGAAACAGCACTGCAAAGAATATTCACTGCTTCAAATGTTATTTACATCAAGTTAAATCCATAAATTTAATCTCTGAATTATTCAGACTGGATGCACGTTTGAACAAATCTACTGGATCACCTCTCAGCTGATGGAAATATTAAATATTAGGGCAGCGTTTGTTTTAAAGCTATCAACATGGTAGGCCTTGGGTGGAGCAGGTTAAAATAACTTATAGCACAAATAAGAGCAGGATGTCAACAGAACAAACTTAATCATCTACCTGGAACAAGATTGTCATGTGTGCAGATGTGAGAAGCAGGTGAGGACTACATTCTTACCATGTTCACAAAGCGTTGCTTAAAAAAACTACAATCCCTCGGACAGTTTGAGGATACAGGAGTCCAGGTGAGGAAAAGAAACTGCCATTTTTGCAGTCAGAAAGTTGCTACTTAAACTTTTTTTTTCTCTCTAAAATGGGACCAAAAAAAATGAACACCGAGCTGATCATGATGCACACAGCAGCAACCGATTTAACAAAAGCATAAGGTTACAGGTTCACACTGACCCTCGGGAAGCTAAAACATCAATCTAAATAAAATACATAAAGCAAGCACAACCGCGTTGCACAAATCATAACACCCACTATAGGTAAAATAATTTCTACCAGCTTGTAATTTTACTCCCCAGAGAAGGAAGGTGGCTTTTAGTGACGACCAACATTAACCCGGCTGATTTATCGTCACCCACTCTGATTTACCGACATGAAAACTTTCAGTGTTTCGTGCCCCTTTGCTCCAACAGGTTGTAGTATGCTGGTAGTTTGACTCTTGACTACATTCATGTGTGCTGCAGCTGTTTATCTGAAGGTTGAATGGTTTCAGGCACTGCTTTTATTTAATCATTTGTATTTTATTTGCCATCATCTAATCAGTGTTGATGGCTTATTCCTGCTGCTTTGCTTATCCAGATGTGGATTAATGATCCGTCATTGTGTTTATAAATTATAGGATTATTCTCATACCCAATTACAACTACAAGGTTGTTTGTTTGGGGAGGCTGTTCATGTAAACAAAGGGGTTTTACAAATACAGCACTCTGGTTTTTGGATCTCAAGTCCAAAAAGAAAAAAAACAAAAAGCATTTTCATTAAAAAAAATTTTCAAACTCTGCTAATGAACTGAACTCGATTCATTTTCTCCCTCAGCCACCTTCCTTTTCTACCTCTTGGTGGATTGATTGCCACAACAGCCAGTGGGCCTTTTCTAGAGTTCATTTCCCTCCACACTTATTCCTCTCCCAACTCAAGCAGGGATTAGTTTGATGGGTGTGGAAAAACCCCCATACTATCCCCTGAGAAATCCCTCAGCTGAAAGCATTTTACCATCTAAGCATACAGAGTACAGTTAAGAAGAAAAGACATCTGGTCATGAAGCACAGCAAAACGCCAACAACCCCTGCTGTCTTGAGATCACTATAGGAAAAAGCCTCAGCTGAAACATCAAATGACACTGAGCCAAATATTCATTGCTGGTCATGTTTGATAGTTTCAACCTTTTTTTTTTTTTTTTTTTTGCAATTTTGTGCTCTGTGGTAAGAAAGGTATTCAGAGAAGAATAAGTGTCCCGTGATGATCAGGACATCGGCGGGATTTGCGTCTCATGCCTGGAAAAAACCTGTCTGAAATCAGTGTGCCATGTCCACCGCTGACACACGGTCGACCTCGTTGAAGACCTTGTGAAAGAGCCAGTAGTTCTCAAGGCAAATGAAGGTATTTCAACATCAGACTTGAGCACAGAAACCAGTGTTCCTACGTCCTCTCTGAGTGGGTGTGTCGCCTGCTGCTTCCTTCAGAGGCTGCCGAGGTTTTTGGGCCCAGTGGACGTACCGAATTTCTGAATTCTCTGGGACATAAAGGCAGGTTGACAGACAACCAACCTCCAGCATGGGGATTTTTTTCTGCTTTTGTTTTCTGTTGCTGGTTTGAAAGCCTTCTCACACCATTTCTGTCCAAATTTAGAGTTCTTCAAAATTCCACTGATGGGCTTTAATCCTGGAGCTTTCCCAGAAGTTGCGAGTGTAAAAGGTGGATTTGGAGTTGGGGAGCTGAACCTCTTTTGGATTCTCTGGAGAGACCGTAGAGCTCTCGTCTGTTTCCCTCAGCAGCCCGACCAGATGCCGCCAGATCCTCGACTTTCCTCCTTCACTCAGCACGGGCATCGGTTCCTGCCTCTCGCTTGTTCACGCGGCCTCTTTCCATCTCGCTGCCCGTCTGTTAGTGCTCTCTTCTTTTACCCTCCCATTTCTCTTGCTGGTCATCGGTTTGGTTTCGCTATCCCGTCGCTTTCACTTGGAGGTGCTTCGGATGTAGCAGAGGAAAACAGGTATCCATTTTATGTTTGTATTATTTCCCAGATTAAAAAGCTGATGAACTAAGCTCAGCTCAAGCCTAGCTCCCCTCTTCAGGCAACCTGGAAGATACCAAGCAGGTTTAGAAACTAACATTTTCCTAGAAACTCAAAACAAACAAAACTAAAGCAGCTTCAGTTCTACCCTCTGACCATGATGGCTAAAGACAATGTGGATGAGCCCAAACGCAAAGCACTTTACACCAAATAAACCAACAATACGTATGGATGTGTTCTGGTTTGTGACTGGGTTGATACAACTTCAGTGTTAAGTATTACAAGTTTAATTCATTCTCTTTAAACATAATCACTGATTTCCAGATGTAATCAAATATTTATTTATGATTTTATTCAGATCGACTAATTAAATGATGAAATAAATGCACAGTAAGTGACGTTTGGCCCAGAACAGATAAGCTGGATATACTTACACTTTAGTACTGTGACAGTCCAGTCACCCCGCCATGCTGGTACGCACGTTCACCCTGGTAAGTAGAGTCCTGGGACAAAGCCACGTCGATCTGGGACTTAAACTCATCACCCAGGTAGCTATCCTGGAAACCATGACAACGGGTCTCATCAGAAACATGCTATTCCTGTAAGGCTTAATCAGCACAAATCACAATAACTTTCTGAAGAACAGCAGGACCTGTAATACATGAATATCTAAAAACTGTTCATGTCTTTCTGCATTTATTTATTGTTGCCATAGTCCACAGATAATTCAATATTAAGATTCAAGATGCTAGAAAATAAATGTAAAAATAAACTTCTATTTCAACAAAGCTTTGCTTTTGGCTAACCAGGGCAGCTCAATGAAATAACTTATAAAAACTAATTAATGCTGCATTAAACTAGTGTCTCTAAATACTACAGGCATAAAGAGTCTGAATAGGTGGTATAAAAATAATCAGCTAACACTTACAGCAGTTCAGATCTATGCATTGCAAACAGTGATATTAAGGATAAATTGGCCATACGTTTTGCAGCCCTAACTAATGGTTTACATATTTTTATTACATTTTTTAAAATCAAGTTCCACATAAAGCTGAGATGTGTGTTACCTGGGACAGCTCTGGCTGGGAGAGGCCAGGTTGGCTCATCTGAGAGGGCTGGCTCATTGAGATGTAACCCTGAGTCAGCGGCCCCTGGGAGAACGACTGGGAGGCCCCGTCCTGGCTGGCCTGGCTGTTTGGACCGTTACCCTGACTGGTGCCCTGGTTAGCCGAGCCACGGATCCGCTGTCTTCCACCGCGCCCAGGCTTGCCCTTCATAGCACCACGGCCTTGATTTTAAAAAAATAAATAAAAATTAAAGAAGGGGACAAACAAAAAACCTCTACAACTTCAAAAATAAATCAATTATTCAAATAAATAATGAGGGCATAACGTCAGCCATTATAAGACCCCGGTCTAAAATGAAGACATTAGAAGCACAGAGATATAGAAGTCGTAAATATCTAATATGCTCTTATTAGTGCACCTCTAATGTTAAGTTTCAACTTTTAGTTATATAAATCAATTCTGTATCTAGGTATAAAGAATAAGACTGATTTGTTCAGAACTGACTAGTAAGGCCATCCAAGCTTAAATTTCTAAAAGTAGTAAATTCCTATTGTTATTCTGGTATCAACACATTCAAAAGCATTACTCACACATAAACATAACTTTGGACATTGATCTTTATTTTCAACTTCCCAACCTATTTCTTTTAAAATATGACCTGCATGCGCAGAAGAACAATAACAAGACGGGTCAGAAGTTGGTATCTTTGGTTGAAGTAGACTGAGATAAAACATGTCTGGTAAACTAGCAGCAACATAGGCAGCCATGTTTACATTTCAAAACTGAGTGAATACGTACCTGCAGCAGGACCATTAGTCTGACCCAGATAGCTGGGTGGAGGCATTGGAGGCATCACCAGGTTGAAGGGTATGGGGATATTCATCGCAGCCATTTGACCCGGCCCGGCCCCGATCATCCCAATCGTATCGTGTGTTTGAAAGTACATGTTGGAAGGACGTCCAGCTAGAAGACAATAATAAAAAAATAGCTGAGGCAAAACTTAAGACAACTGTAACACCAGTTTATATATAGACTGGTCAATAAGTACCAGCGCTGCTGCGGTCGTAGGCGGAGCCTGGGATGAGCGCCTCGCGGGCGTCGTACATGGCGGTGCTCATGAAACGTCCTCCCTAAAGTTTACAGTAAGCACGGATCAACAAAAAGACAACTCCAATTTTAATTCATTAAACAAAAAATAAAAATAAAACTGAAGAATCAAAGGGGAAAAGAAAAAAAAAATACAAACATTTTAGGAGACAGGATGTTTATTCGGTCACCTTCAGTGGTTCTGTTCAATAACCTGTTCAACTTTATGTTTACAAGCATCTATTTACTGCATCTATATATTTTTCCACATTATGGAAATTGCTTTAATATTCAAAACAAACTGGACCCAGATTTTAAGGGTTTCTGGTTTTAAGCTATCAACATAAGACCTACACTGATTATTAAGTAAATTAACGCCCTAACCACCTAAGTACCATCTTTATCAAGTTGAACGTTGGTTGTTTTAGACTCTGTCTGGCATTTAAGTTCTTAGCTTTAATACTGAGCTCACAAGACTTAAGACCTTTAAAACAACACAAACTCCACTAAATGATAGTTATCAACAAAAGGTCTTTGCCAGTTAATTTAAAACCAGAGAGAACAAACACGGTTTTGATCTTAATTACGCAAATAATACGATTGAGGAGCAGCATTTTTTTCATGTATTCATGGTTAAAACACTAAGAACAAATGAAGGAAATGCACTTAAAAGAAGAAGCTATGAATGAAAAAAATGTAAAAATTGTAAAGACAAAACTGTAATTTCAGATTTTATAGACACTCCAGATGCAAATAAGATTTCTCTTATGCACAGCAGTAGCTTTGGTATTAAATCTTTAAATAACTGGACCTTTTCTACTTTTGTTACTTTACATTAAAGTACTTATTAGATAAACTTTGAGATTAAGTTTTTCATAGGAATCATTTCAAAACAATCAACTCCTCTCTATCATCTGTAATCAGGAGCTTTTTAAAGAGCAAACAACTGTAGCTTCCGGTCAACAACTAGTGTTGGAGCTGTGAGGCATTTAAAGACCAATAAAGCAAACTAAACATAACCAGGGTTGTGAAAGTTAAGAGTTCTGGTCCTTTAGACCAGCTTTTTATACTCAATAAAGACAAGCGTGTCTAAAATGTAAGTAAACTATATTTTTGTTCCTGACTTGTAAACATCCTGAATGTGTTCAGTGCGTCGGCTGTTCTGTATAAATCCAGGATGGTACTAACGGGGTTGATGGTGTTGACCAGTTTACGAGGCTTGCTGAACTGCATCAGGCTCTCTCTGAGGTTGTTCAGGGGTCCTTCCACCAGGACCTTCTGCTCCTTGTAGTAGTTCAGCAGGTTGTTCCACAGGGGCTGCTTAGAGAGCGCTTTAGGGTTCCCCACAATGATCACACCATACCTTCAAACACAGAAAGGGGGGTGGGTCAAGGTTGCAGCAGAGCCTTGCATATGGAACCATTCTTTTAAAGGGATATGTAGGAATGAGGACAACCTGAACATTTCAACTCAAACTAATACTTGACTTGGTGAAGCTGGGCCTAATGACATCAATACAGACATAAAAATACCAAATGTATAAGGTCTACGTCTCATTCTCTAGAGATATTTACTTTGCTCTGGTCAGTGCCACATTGAGACGGCGGGGGTCATTCAGGAAGCCAATGCCCTGATGTTCATTGGCTCGAACGCAAGAGAGGATGATGAAGTCCTTTTCTCTGCCTTGAAAGGCGTCCACACTAGCAATCTCCACTTGCTGTTGAGAAATAACAAAAAAATATTAAAAAATTAAAATGGTAGAACAAATATTGTTGGACAAGGCACACACCATCAAAGCATGACATGGAAATATGAACCCCAACTAAAGTTATAAGGCTTCTTGTAGGTTCGTATGTTCTAGAAATTGTTCATCAAAGTTGATCAAAGCCAGGGAATGATGGTACCTGATACAGTTTGGTGTGGAGGGAGCCACTGAACTGCATGTACTGGACCAGGTAGGAGCGCTGCCCTTCGTAGGGGGTGATGATTCCGATCTGATCTGGTTTAGCTCCTGCCTTTAGCAGTCTTGTGGTGATTTTCTCCACATTTGCAGCCTCAGTCCTTAAAAACATCAGCATCAATTTAATTCTGCACTTTAACGGCTAAAAAAGAAAAAAAGTTAAATGTCATGCCTTCCTGTTTCTTGTTATCCATTAATAGACCTTATTTGATATGAACCACAGCAGTTCTGGTAAGAGTGTAGCAGTCCCAGAACTGTGGCTTCAGGCTTTTCTTTCAATATATTAATCAGAGTTTAGCCTATTGTTGCTTAAATATACCTCTCAATTGAAATATTAAAAGTTACAAGAGAAAATGTTTGAATTTACCTGTTAAGATATGATGTTCCAGAACTGGCAATCTCCTCCTGACCTTGAGTCACGTAGAAGAACATGGGCTTGTCTGGCTGAGGCCACTGGAAGTCAAAACCTTTCTTGATGCGATCAGCTGCAAAAAGAACAAGGAGATTTCATTTCCTTAACCTTTCAATCACAAGTGATAATGGAAAAACAAACAAAAAATAAAAACAGACAACTGATAAAACCACTCCATTTTTGCTTTACCTGCTGTAACACCATTCTGCAGGGAGCCCTCGTAGAAGATGTTAGAGGGGAAGGCACTCAGAGCGGGATGCATGCGGTACTGGACCTGCAGGCGGATTGGCCGAATCCCCAGTACCACCAGTCGCTCAAACAGGGACTGAGACAGACCCGCCTTGGCTGCTTTCTTACACATCACTACAGGACCCAACTGGCAATGGTCACCCACGAGGATCAGCTAGAAAAGTAACGGGTCAGACGGTCACTTTAACAAAGTATTAAGAAAACTCTTATTGTAAGGTATAAGTTCAGTATCCATGTTTAGATATAAAATTAACCAAAAAATGGAGATGTAGAGATGCCATTGCTCTATTTTTATACATAAACAAGCATTAAATGCTTAAGTTGGAATGTAAAAATTGATAAACTAAGAGAGATATGGAGAAACAATCAGCTTTAGGTGCACCATGACGGTACCTGCTTTGCTCCCAGAACCACGGGCACCATACACTCAGGCTCTGTAGCCTGGGTGCTCTCATCAATCAGAATGGACCGGAACTGCATCTTGGCCAGACGGGGATCTCCAGCTCCAACGCAGGTGCAGCAGATGACATCAGCGTTCTAGGGCCATGAAGCAGATGGTTAAAACTTCTTTAGCAAAGCATAATGTGATCCTAAGATCTGGCCTGTTTTAACACTTCTTTTGAGATTCTCAAACCAAAAAAAAAAATCACCTGGATCACCCTAGGGAAAAAAAAAAAAAAACAGGGCAAAAGTGGGAGTAACAAAACCTCAATATTTAAAGGTGGAAAACCATGTCACCAGATACATGCTTCAAAGATGCATTTTATTTCTTTTTAAGTTAAATGTCTTCATGATATAAAGCTGTTTTCCTGTTTTCTGTGAACTACAGATTGGTGTGTGGGGAAATTCCTGGAAACAATAACTCTTAAGTTACCTATGCTGTTGACAAAACAGAGTTCCACTGAAAGTATCAAAGCCATGTCTTTTACTGTTTTATGTCTTACGGGATGTCATAATCATATTTTTTATACAGTGAGATTCTGAGCATTTACCATGAGCAGCTCCCTCTCAGCAGTGCGCTTCAGAGCCCGATAGCGCTTCTCATCAGCAGACGAAAGCTCTCCAGTCTCATCCTTCAGCTGCTGCAGCTTTTGAAGCTCCGGCATACTAGAGATGAATAAACACTAAAACCTGTCAGTGTCTCAAAAACAAAAAAAAGCTTCACACTGAAACGTCATTGCTGTTCCTGATATAAAAGCCTTCATGTGAAAGCAGAGCCCAAAATCAAGAGGAATTCATATAGGTCTGCAAAATGTTTCAATTAATGGAAATTTAAAATCTGTTTGTTGTTTTTAGTGTAGTCAGAACACCAATCTAACAAATATCTGATACGATATACGATCTGTTTCTTCCTCTGTTTAAATAACAAAAATCATAAATTTTATGCAGGTCTCAGTTTAAATAAAAGAAACGTGGATGTGTTTCATGTGATCTCATGGCTGCTTAATGCACTAAAGAATCAGCAAATGCATTAATGTATCAGCTGATGCTAATACAAGGAAAAAAAACCCACAATCAGCCCAAAGTATCGGCCGGCTGTTGTATCTGTCAATCTCTACAATTTCATACATGCCAATCACAGCATCTTTTTTATAATTTTAGGAATGTTCAAATTAACCACAAGTAAACTTATACAGCTGATGATCCGCTGTACATTTCACAAAACTAAACTTCCTAGAAATTGTAAGACCGGTGTCAGCAGCTCCTTTCTGCCACTGACCTGTCCATGTTACTGATCTGGTTGTGGAGAGCCAAGAACGAGACTGGAGACTCAATGGCTTCCCGGCTCTTAGCGCACAACCTTACAACCTTCAAGCCAGTCTTGTCGATCTTCTCAGTAAGCTGATCCACGGCAATGTTGCTGGGAGCACACACCAGAACTGGCCTGCAGGATCAATCGAAGTGAGAAATGTAAAAATGCTTCAGGAACTAATAACAGCTGCGGATGATTTGTCTCACCCATTGCCCTGTCGAGACAGGTGGTACACAATCGTGGCAGAGGTGACAGTCTTGCCGGTGCCAGGAGGCCCCTGGATGAGACTGAGTGGCCTCTGCAGCACCGTCTTTACTGCATAAACCTAAAGAGAGGTGGGGTCTTTTTAGTTAAAGTGTAGCTATACAAAAAAGAAGAAGAAAATAAGTGAAAACTGCAACATTTGTCACATCTGGTCAAAGCTGACCGTGCAAACTGGATTAGGAGGATAATCAGTGTTTGGTTCTGACCTGTGAGTGATTGAGATCAGGCAGGCCTGGCGCAGTGAAGCGTTTTGGCAGCTGGCACTTGATGGTGACATCTTCAACCTCGTGGCCCAGAAGTTTGTGGTAAATGTAGCCAGACACGGAGGTTTCGTCAACAGCAAAGGTCTTCAGGGCGCTCTGCATCCTGACAAAATCAGCACGCAAAACACATTGATTTGGCTTTCAGGATAAGCCCCAGGTCCAAGTTCATATTTATAGACTGCTGTGACTCAGATTAGGCTGTTTGAGGAAGTTCCCTGTTGTACTGAATGACTATACTAGTTTATAAATCAGGCTTGTACAAAGCTTTAATCACAGACCATTTATTAACACAACATTTTACAACATTTATTAGAAAAACATCACGACAATGATGTAAAGTTGTATAAAAAAAGTTACAGAAACAGTCTGCAGATACTTTGTTGTTGTGCGAGGAGGCAACTGAACCAGTGTTTACATAGAGTGAAGAAAGGCTTTAACTCAGTATAATCTGCCTAGGCCTGTTATTATGGAGTGATGTTAAAATCTAGAACTACAATTATAGATGGAAACCTGGCATCCCGAAGCTGTAGCAGTGCAGACACCGAGACCACTGAGAAATATTTTGCGGAGGTATATATTTAGACATTGTGGAGCAGTGCTATGAAAGTTCTGAATGTGAGGTGGGTCGTCTGAAGGATCTATGTTCTACATTCAACACTAATTAAACCCTCGGCCGCATGAACTGAACTGATAGTGGGGTGAGTTTTTTTTTTTTTTTAAACGGTGATGAAACCTGCTCCTTCACATCTATTATCTCAACATTAAATATTATTTGCAAAGTAACTATTAGTTCTCAAACAAAGACCTCGTATGATTAGTTTTGTGTGTGCCTTTTGGCTTTACTGCCAATTGAGCCTTAAAAGTCAAGCAAATGTCCATCATTTACAGGGACGAGTATTGCTAAGGATTTACTGATACTAATACTCTACTTCATTTTGGTATTTTTAACGATACCCCTAAAATAAAAAATGAGCACTTGTTTTTTTACATTTGGAAAAAAGGCAAAAATAAATTTAAAGCACAAAATAGATATTTTCATATAAATAAAACAAAGTATTACATAAACTACTTTATTTACAACTCAAATGCCAGGAATGTATAAGACCATGGGGCATTTTTAATAGCAAGCGGATTTTGGTACCCATCATTTATTGTATATGTCTCATGTTATTGGATTAATTAACACTTCAAATCAACAGGTATCGCCTGTCAACAATAATCGTTTCCAACTTACATGCAATGATTAGCCAGAGAAGTTGTTTTATGAATCACACATTTACTTCGTTTTACAATTATTTCCAGACAGAGTTACAGTTTTTGATCAATCAGGCCAACAATTATTAAACTAATCAATTAGCTCCAATCAAAACGATTATAGTCTAAGAAGTTTCATCACATCTCAAGTGAAAATCATATCCTTTTTCAGACTCAACTATCCTGAGCTCTTCGCCATTTATTTAAGATGCTGCAATAAAGAAAGCATGACGGGACACGATAGGAAAAAATAGGTAAAGAAATGAATAGAGAATAATATGTAAAAAAATAAATTACTTAAAAAAGAATGTATAAAATTCAGAGAAAATACTTTGGAATAAAGCCTGGAAACACAATTAATTTACTAGGTAAGAGTTTTTTTCTTTATGTACACCTAGTAGAGACTGAATTTAAATTGCAACGGAACCTTTCATTATTGCATTTCTAAATTAAACTTTAAAATATCAGCACAAACCTGTCAAAGGAAGTTGACTTCCAGACAAAGTCCACCTGGAAATTATGTGGAATTTCCACAGGCGCTCCAACGCTGCTGCGCAACTCAATGGCAATCTCATCACCATAGTCTTTAAAAGCAAGTTAAGGGAAAACCAATGTTCTCTTCAACCATTTTTAAACATTTAATAGTCTTAAATAAGCAGTATAAGATGTGCCACCATACAAAAACGTAACACCAAAAGGATATACAAACGTATACAAAAGGATACTGTCTGGGACTTTGATGACGTGGCCGATGCCCTTCCACAAAGGAGCCAAGTCTCCTTTGTACCGCAGGCAGATCTCATCACCCTGCATCAGCCGCATATCTGGGATTGACCACAAACAACAAAATAAGTTACTAGCCTGTTTATGCTGTAAAGTAACAAAAAAGTAAATCATGTGTGAAAATGTAAGAACAGCAAACTGGTCAAATAAAAAAACAAATGTAGGGATGCCACCAAAAAATGCAGGAAGGAGGGAGGCAGCATGCAACTCTCATGACTGAGGGGAGGTAGGTAGGGGCTACATCGACACCACAGAACCACTGGGAGGAGATAACATTAAAAGCATTACCACCTGAATCCGTCTTGGGAAGGGTGAAATATGCAATCCGCTTTTTGTTTAACCCCAGGTCCCACCTGACGGTTATATTATCTTGAGTCTAGAAGAGAAAAACAACTGAACTTCAGCACAATGATGTTTTACATCTTTGAAAATGCAATGATTATGATCTTTCTTAATTTATAAACTTGATCTCAGTGAGATCCTAGATCTCATTTTCAAAACCCAGCTGTTTGTATAGGACTTATAAGCAATGGCATTGTCTTTTCTTGGCCCGATTACATTTCTTACATCCGTTATTCAACTGATGTAAAACACAAAGGCAGCATATTTACATTTTTCCCCAATTAATTTTATTTACTCAGCAATAAAAAGAAACTGCCGATATACTCTGAAATGTTGACTAATTTTAAATCATATGCGCCATTTCTTTAACAAACAGACAAAAAGAAGAAAGAGCTTAATGTTGATTTCACACCAACGTGTTTTGAGCATCAAATGAATTCATCTTGGAAACTTGTGCACACTGTTGTCAGGCACAAGTGACATCAGCACAACAGGAGCATTTTTGTGTCTCCAGAAATATACATGAGTTTGAGGTCTCTTATGTATAATGGAGAGATGTTTTTAAGCAAGAGGATACGCCTCATAACATCAAGGGTCAGTTTATTAGGATTATGATCCTACTTTTAAATACTCTTTGGTGGTTCTGACCAGCAGACCCCTGGATACCAGCGGATGGTAACACTAGGAATATCCAGATACAACTCCCCGGAGCAAAGCAATCACTTTATGAATCCCTGCTGCTGTTTGTGGCCATTGAAAGTGAATCTGTGCTTTTTAAGGCACATGGTAAAAAAAAAAAATCAATTGTCAGAATATAAAAAGTAAAATTTTTTGGAAGATTTTGACCTTTAAGTCACTATTAATGTTAATTGTTTTGCCATAGTTCAAATGTTTCAGTGAAGTGATCAGAGCCCTCTTAATTCTCCTTGTACATAACTAAAATACATTCTCCTGGCTTTTCATGTAAACCTAGTGGAGTGTAACCCATATATATGCCCCACAGGCAGTGGACCTGATTTTATTAAGGCCATAAAACTTTTGAAATTAGCTGTGAGATTAAGAAAACATGATTATGTTTGTGGAAAAAAAGAAAATAATACAAATTAAAACAAACAAAATAAAACCCCTCACAATTGAATACTAAAACTCTTATGTTACCTGTGACTCCTTGAGCTTTTTGTCATAGTCAGCCTCCAGTTTGACCAAAGGGCCAAAGATATTTTGGTACTGGTAGGCATCTTCATAACGCAGCAGCACATGCTGAGGCTCTTCATCCACTCCAGGTTTCTCCAGGTCTTCCAAGGTAGCTCCAGGATTGTCCTTAAAATTACAATCAGACAAACTTAATTTCTCCCCTCTCACATTTCTTTTTTCAAATTAGGAAGATGACATTTTTTTTGCCTCTAGCTACATGATGCTTTGAATACTCATCTCTCCACTGAGAAGAAGCAATCTTACTAACCTTCCAGAGTTCCTCCAGCTTATTGATCTGCTGGGCAGTGATCTGACGGGCTCGAAGCTGCTCTTGCTCTGATGGGATCTTCACCAGCCATGACAGAAAGCAGCGATCCTGGATCAGTGGCTGCCATTGTGAGCTGTCCCAATTGATGTCTTTCAAGCTGCTCTGGCTTGCACAGGGCTGCCTACATGGAAACAATCAAATTGCCAAGAGAAATATTTAAAAATATTTTTTTAAACATTTAAAGCATAATCCAGTCAATTTACATAAAAAAATGTTGCCAATACTTCCTAAACCTTTTTGCATTGCAAACTTAATGGCCTCAAACAACCCGGCATCTGTCAGCAGACTGCTTACCCGGCAGCTGAGCAGGTGGCTAGGAGGCCGCATCCCTCAACCATGTGCAAATAGCACAATGCTGTCATCTGAAAGCTTCCAGTAATCTGTAAGATCTCTTTACTAAATAGCTTTCTAACAACCTAATTTATGTAAAAAGTTTTCTTTAAAAAACAATAGAACACGTATTTTGACCTTTTAATTACTTCTCAGATCTATTATGAGTTTCACACTTTGATTTAGAAACAAGTATCTTTTTCTTTGAGATGAATTCATCCTGGTTGTTTATACCCTGAAACAGGGGTCTAAAACCTGTTCCAGAAAGGGCCGTGTGGCTGCTGGGTTTCTTTCCAATCAAGCAGTAGCACACCAGACTCTATTCATCTCATCGAGTCTCATCCAGCCTTAACCCGATGACTTAATAAGATGACTATAGTCTGGTGTGCTACTGCTTGGTTGGAAAGAAAACCAGCAGCCACACGGCCCTTTCTGGACCCAGTTTAACGCCCCTGTTTTAGAGTTTCTCTATACTCCAGTTAACAATTAATCCATTACTAA
>JAUZNJ010030625.1:0-14669 GCA_034780135.1 Jordanella pulchra
GCTTATGTAGTGGCATCTCCTCTGATGAGCTGATGACCCTCAGGTGTGTTGAGGGCTCCAGCCCAGGAGACCCACGGTGCACTCTGCTGGAGGAAAGATGGTAAACAGGCTCCGGATCCCAACAGATTGGAAGTGTTTTCAAGGTTTGTAATAAAAAATTGCAAGTACTAGAATATACAACTGAATATTTCTCATCTACAGGTTTTAACACTTTTAGTTATGTACATGTCTATACATTTTCTTTTGTCATTTTTTTTTTGCATTAACTTTACACATAAATGTTAAAAGCTATTAGCCGCTCTTTTGCATCTGGCTTCTAACATGTTTATTCTTTTCCATTCTGAGTAACAGGTTCACTGCAGAAAAAGTTTGATATTTGATTGCCTAAATTCATTTCAAAATTAAATTCCAAAATACTTTAATTATCCCAAAGGAAACTTAAATGTTGTAGTTACTCATATTTTGTTTTTTATCTTAACCAGTAGTTTTAGGTGTTGATAGCTGTAGGCAGGAAGGATCTTCTGTACTGGTCTGTCTTGCACCGGATGTGGAGAAGCCTCTTTCTGAAGACACTCTGTTGTTTAAAAATCTTCTGAAGAGGATGCTCGCTGTTGTCCATAATGTTTTTCACTTTATAAGTAATTCTCCTTTGTGAAATAATCTCCAGAGGAGTTCCTACCTGGCCTTCTTTATTAGCTTGTTGAGCTTTTTTAAGTCATTTGCTCTGATGCTGTTACCCCATCAGATGATGGAGGAAGAGATCACACTCTCCAAAACAGACTTATAAAAAAATATGCAGCATCATTTGCAAACGACGAAAGACCTAAGCTTCCTTAGGAAGTACAGTTTGCTCTGTCCCTTCTTATAGACAGCTTCACACTGAACACCAAGGTACACTCCTGATCAAAATCTTAACAGTTACCAGTCAAAAAATTGCAAGGATTTGCATTTTGCACTATTGGATCTTAAGAAGGTTCTAAGTAGAGCTTCACAATGTTAAAAGAAGAAACAGGCATAAGAGACAAAACCCTTTAAGCGGGGAATTAATTGAAAACTGCATTTATACTCAAACATGTTTTTTTCAGCTGATCAAAAGTTTAAGACCATAGCTAAAAAAAAACAACCAAAAACCCCCAAAAACAGAAATCAAAGTTTCAATAAAAAGGACTCAGTAATGATTAGCTCCACCATTCTTGTTGATGACTTCAAACAATCGTTTGCCAGTAACGTAGGAAGCCATCAGGACCATCAAGGTAAATTTTTTTCTCATCAGAGAAGACAACTTTCTTCCACCTTTCAATGTCCCATGTTTGGTGCACCCTTGCAAAGTCCAAACGGGCAATTCTGTGGCGTTGAAGAAGATGTGGCCTTTGAAAATGTTTTTTGTTTTGGAAGCCCTTCTCTCGCAAATGCCGTCTGATGGTTATTGGGCTGTAGTCAGGACTAGTAATGGCCTTAATTTGGGTAGAGGATCGTCCCGTGTCTCGACGGACAGCCCTGGATCCTGCGGCTCACAGCTGGTGAAATTTTTTTGGTCTACCACTTGAATTGTTTTTGTTCCATAACCCTCAGGATCAATTAAAAGATGCAAAATGACTGTCTTTCTGCGTCCAACCTCAACAGCGATGGCACGTTGTAAGGGGCCTTGCTTATGCAGCTCAACAATCCTACCAAGTTCAATGTCAGTGAGCTTTTTTGCTTTTGCCATCAGGAGGTCTTGACAGTGTAAAGACCTTACAGAAAATCACATGGAATCCAGATTTTTGGACAGCTTTTGGCTTTTAAAGACTATGGTCTTAAACTTTTGATCAGCTGAAAAACTCATGTTTGAGTGTAAATGCAGTTTTCAGAAAATTCCCTGCTCAAATGTTCTTGTCTCTTGCACTGATTTTTCCTTTTAACATTGTGAAGCTCTACTTAGAACCTTCTTAAGATTCAATGGTACAAAACGCTAATTCTTGCAATTGTTGGACTGGTCTTAAGATTTTGATAAGGAGTGTATTTATTATTAGTGTATTAAAGTAATTTCCCTCAGGGATTATTAAAGTATTTCTGATTTTGATTCAGATTATTTATACTCCTCGACCACCTCCTCATCTTCTCCCATAATGTTAATGGGATTCAGCTTGTTCCCGTTTCTTCTGAAATCCACAATCATCTCCCTTGTTTTTTTGACACTCAGGATCAGGTGATTGTTTCCAAAGCTGGTCACCAGCTCTCTGTACTCAGCCTCTTGTCCTTCTTTGATGCACCCAATGATCGCAGAGTAATCTGAGTTCTCGTGCAGGTAACAGGACTCTGTCTGGTGCTGGAAGTCAGAGGTGTAGAGTTTAAAAAGGAATGGTGAGAGTACTGTCCTCTGTGGTCCTCCTGTGCTGCCGACTACTTCATCAGACAGTTGAGCCTTCAGTCTAACAAACTGCGGTCTGTGTGTCCGGTAGTTATTGATCTAGGCAATAGTTTATGCCTCCATCTTCTGGAGTTTCTCACAAAGTAAGTCAGTCTGAATCATGTTAAAGGCAAATAACAAAATCAAATAACATGATCCTCACAGTGCTGTCTACCTTGTCTAAACGAGAGTAAGTTTTTTGAAGCAGGTGTATGATGGCTTCTTCAACTGCAACACCACGGCAGTAAGCAAACTGCAGGGGATATTGATAGGTGCTTGTTTGTTTGCTGAGGTGAACTAACAGAAATCTCTCTGTTAGTGGATGACCTTCATGATGTGGGATGTCAGGGCAACAGGTCTATAGTCACTGAGCACTGTTGCCTAAGTATTCTTTGATACTCGAACAAAGCAGGAGGTCTTCCACATCACTGGAACTTTCTCCTGGGTCAAACTAAGGTTTAAGATGTGCTGCAGGATCCCACAGAGCTACTCTCCACAGACCTTCAGGACTCTGGGGGTGACACCATTAGGACCTGGTGACTTATTACGATTCAGTCTGTCCAGTTGCCTCTTCACTTGACTTCTAGAGGCGGACATGTGAAAGGCAGAGGGAACAGCACCATCTTCTGATTTGGCTGACAACAAAGTCATAGAAGCAGAAGAGTCGATGGTTGAGAAGGGCAGGATGTCCATGTTACTGTTAGCTGGAGAGAAAGATGCTGCGCTTGTTACAGAAGTAAACCTGTTAAAGAATGTGTTCAGTTCAATGATGGGTCTGTTATGACTCCCATCTGTCTGATCATCCTTCTGGTTGAAGCCTGTGATCTTCCCTGACCACACATCTCTTATATTGCTCTGCTGGAACTTGTTTTCCAGCCTCCTCCTGTATACCTCCTTGCTTTATCTTATCTTGACTTTAAGTTGACTCTGAATACTCCTCTACAATTCTCTCTTCCTAAATTCTTGTTGTTTCTCATTGAGCAGTTGCTTCAGATCATTTGTGACCCATGGTTTATTATTTGGGAAGCATTTGACTGTTTTGGTAGGGATGGTGTTATCTATACAGAAGTTATGTGGTCAGTCACACACTCAGTCATTGCATCGATGTCCTCTCTGTTTGACTTACACAGTCCATCCCAATCTGTAGCCTCAAAACAACCCTGGAGGGCTTCCTCAGCATCCTTTGACCATTTTTTTACAGTTCTTTTTAATGCAGGTTGTCTCATATATCGGGGCCTGTACTAAGAGCAGAGAAAAACAAGATTGTGATCGGATTTCCCAGGAGGAGGTCTTACTTCAGAGATGTAGGAGTCCTTCACGTTTGCATAAAACAAGTCCAAAGTCTTGTTTTCTCTAGTACAGCAGCTGACAAACTGTTGGAATGTTGGCAGTGTAGCAGGGAGTGAGACATGATTAAAATCACCAGTTACTGCCACAAATGCATTTGGGTGTTTTGTAGTGTTGTGGTTCTAGTCCAACCACTCCCAAAGACTGAGCTGTAAAACAATGACCATAGACCAGAAGTTTAAGCTCGCCTTTGCAAAGGGAGAGCGCTCAGATAGACTCCACAGCCTACCCCTTCTCCTTAGCGCTCTAATTTCTGTAATGTTCTCCGGCTGTTTTTATTAACACACACAAGCATACAGTACACGTTATCATTTCAAGTTTAACATTCGCATTTCTCCAAGGAGTACAGAAGAGCTTTGTAACCGGATGCCCTCCCCGCATGCACATGCATGAGGCTTGCAGGCCTGTTTAATCAGTTTCAACACAGCAGAGGCAAACAATCGAAAAATACAGTCAGTAGATTAATATGGTTTTGAAAACTAAAATATAATAAGTAAACCCACACCTAAACTATAAAAGTAAATATAAAATGAAACATAAACAAAACCTAATGCATAATACAGCCACCCAATCCATAATAATTCAGCATACCCATCAGTAGGTAGCTTACCAACAACATAACTGATAATATCACATACAGTGTCAGCAATGACAAAGGGTTCAATGTAAACAACGTCGTGCTGAAATCAGGGTCGTCATGTTCCTCTCGTCACTTCAGAACACCCACAGTTCTCCTTCGATCAGCCACAGTTTTTCCTCCATGCTTTTTACTGCAGATATCCCACACCCCATGTGCAGGATTACTTGTGCAAAACACGTCCGAACAATCCAGTTCCTTCTCCCACCTCAACCTCGGCAAACATTAGCCGCAGTCTCCATTTGCTTCTTCCTTCTTCCCTCTCCCGCGTTCTTGGGGTTTTTCTTCCTCCCATAATCCCATTGTTCCGTTTTCTTTTTTTTTTCTTTGTTGAGTTCACTTGTCCCACGTTAACCTAAACTACTTTCATAGATAGGATAGTCAATACAGTCTTTACACAATTGGGATTGTTAATCAAACAACAATACACTTATGTACAGTAAATACACAAGTCATCTACAGAAAAGTTTTGGCTTTCTGTTTTTTCTATAATTTCTCACATTACTACAGTAACATCTTGCCTTATGTATATAATCACTCGGATTAAAAATGTACAAAACAATAATACACATTTCTCACTTCTCTCACTTATCCCCTTTTTTTTCATAAAACCAGCCTCGTAAATATTCTGTAAATATTAACGGCCTTAAGTGCATGGTTTTTAATCAGGAGCTACACCCTCCCCCGTCTAAATCGTTTGATGTCCCCATCAAACATCAAAGTTACATAACCCAAATAAAAGTAGGGAACTGTGGTAAGCTAGAACTAACACAGTTAGGACACAGTGCCATAGAGTGACACCATGCAGTAGAACAAGATGGATGTCTTGGTAGCTTAAAGCACAGGTGTCAAAGTGGTTCCAGATAGGGCCGTGTGGCTGTTGGTTTTCTTTCCACTTGAGCAGTAACACACCAGACTCCATTCACCTAATCAAGTGAGTCTAATCTTAACCTGATGACTTGATGGGATGACTGGAGTCTGGTGTGCTACTGCTTGGGTACTTCAGATAAATCAGAAATTGAGCAAGAGAAAGAGAAAGAAAACAGAAAAAAGAGAAGGATCTTGCGCTTCCCTTGAAGGTGGGTATGTTTTTGAAATAAACATTTCCACAAGAACACCAAAGTTGCCAATTTTTTTATATGGAAATCTCCATTTCCAGCCTGTCTAGACTGGACATACTGAATGACATTTATTAAATGCCTCATTTTAACGCCTCGTTTTAACGCCCTATAGATTCACCTCTGTTAAAAAAAGAGTGATTAAAAAAGTGCATTTGGTGGAAGTATATTAGCTACCCTATTTTCACAAACCATACGGTGCACCGTTCTAAAAGGCGTAGTCTCAGTTATGTATGCCCTTACTGTTTTTAACACCCATAAGGCGCACCTGATTATAGGGCAAGAGTTTTATATACAATCCACACACGCATACAAGTTCTTGTATTTAAAAATAGATCGGGAGCAAAACTAAGTTTGTTTGTACTTTATTTAAGTATTGGTTACAAAGTAAATCAATACACACGGTTAAACAAGCACACAAGTGTGCGTATTTAAAAATAGAGAGGGAACTCACCAGGATGTCGAAAGTGAGCGGCACCTCGTCCATATTAGTGATGTGGCTGGGCTGGATGTGTTTATCGGTGATATGTTTGCTGCAGTAGGAGCGGAAGATGGCCAGATTTCATTATAATCCGCTGGAAGTTGCTGCGCTACCGTAGTCCTGGTCCGGATGGAAAAATGGCATCGTTTTATGAAATAAAAGCACCAAGACGGACCTCCTTGGAAATGTTTGATTTTCATTTCTTCTGCTAGCGTTGCCGCTTTAAGTCTTTCCTCCATCTCGGGCCACCTTGCCTTATTTCCGCGGCCTTCAGTTTAAACTGTGCCTCATAAGCGTGCCTCTTTGCCATTTTCAGGGTTGTTAAAACAGTGATGTTCTGCATAATGCACACACCTGTTCTTTTATATACAATCAACGACCCCACTTCCCCCATTAAAGTGCTCATGGTGTTCTCTACTATGTCCGCCTTACAACAACACACAGGGTGCACTGCACTGTAAGGCGTGCCGCACATTTTGTAGAAAATCTAAGACTTTTATGTGCGTCTTATCGTCGTGAAAATACAGTATGAACTTTATCCAATATATAGACTATAGTTTTATATAACTTTTTATGATAAAAACGTTTTTGACATTGTAAGGAAATCAATGTCAGTATCTGTCAGTTAATGAATGCACAGCAGTCATATTTTGAAGAGACTGATGGGGAACACTGATTGAAAGGAGTGTAACTGATGCATTTATTGACAGAGGGAACTAAACCTGAATGTATATTTGATCCTGAATTGCATTTACTTAGACTGTAGATATGCATGTTGATAATAACACAACAATAATAATCATAATAAAATTCTAATATTAGATAAAAATATATGTAGTTTTGGTGAATATTGGCAGAAATAAAAATAGTAATACTACTAACAGGCAGTACAGTAGGGGTGCTAGTAGTAGAAGCTGTAGTATTGTATTATAAATTGAGTTTGGAAATAAAAATATCCTGTCTGGGTCGGCGACGGGAAGGAGCAGCAACAACAGGATTTTCTGGAAGGAGATATGAGCGTTACTGTTCGACTCAGGATGGTTTATAGAACGGCAGACAAGGAGAGTGGAAGTAACTGACCTCAATGGAAACCTTTGATAAATCCGGAGATCAGCCGATCAGCCAGCACGTGAGAGATCTGATCCCCGGGTAAGAGGCTCCGGACGTCGGCTAAGCCGGTAAGTGATCGCTGTTATATATCTGGGGCGTGAGCAGAAAAGAGGTCAGAGCTGAGAGGTCAGACATAAAAGGAGGTACCAGTCCATGATCCAAAATTGGTGTCTTTAGGAGGCACACTGGCTTGACCTGAGAAACATGGAATGTTGAATGTATCCTCATAGAAGCAGGAAGACGTAGGCAGACCGCGACTGGGTTGACCACTTTGGAAATGGGGAACAGACCAACAAACTGTGGTGCCAGCTTCTTGCTGTCTCCATGGAGGGGCAAATTCCAGGTGGAGAGCCAGACCTTTTGTCCTTCTAAATAGGTGGGTGCAGGGATATGACGTCGGTTGGCTGCACGCACCTGAGAGTCGATTGACTTGAGCGTGGTGCATCTGGCTCTCCTCCATGCCTGCTGGCACCTCATGGTGGTCAGATGGGCCACAAGAACTTTGGCTTCCTTTTCTTGCAGGGTGAATACTGGCGACTGGAAACCATAGACCATGTAGAAGGGAAAGAGACCGGTGGTGCTGGAAGGCAGAGAATTGATGGCATGTTCGATCCATGGCAGAAAATCCCCCCAGTTAGTGGGGTCAGACTCACACAAGATCCTCAGCTTGGTCTCGACCTCCTGATTAGCCCTCTCGGTCTGGGCATCAGTCTGAGGGTGAAAACCAGAAGATAGGCTGACTGTGATACCGAGCAGAGAACAGAACTCCTTCCAGAACTGGGCGATGAACCGAGGGTCCTGATCCGAGACGATGTCCAAAGGGATCCCATGCAGGTGGAAAACCTCTTCAGCAAGAATGTTGGCCATTTCCTTAGCAGAGGGTAGTTTGCCTAGGGGAACCAGGTGGACCATCTTGGAGAACCGATCAACAATGGTCAGGAAAACTGACTGACCTTGAGAAACAGGAAGTCCCGTTATGAAGTCCATAGAGACGTGAGACTATGGCCGAGAGGGTATCGGTAGAGGTGGAAGAAGACCGAAAGGAGGTCTACGGAATGGATTGGCCCTGGAACACTGTGGACAGGCTAAAGCATACTCCTTTACATATTCAAAAAGAGATGACCGCCAGAAATGGGACCTGACCAAGCTTACAGTTTTAGAAACACCATGGTGGCAGAACAGACGAGAAGAGTTGCAGAAATCGAAGACCTTTCTCATGAGGTCCTCAGGAACAAACAGTCTATCCTTGGGGCAGGAGCTAGAGACCTCACAATTCCCAATGGCTCCACGAACCTCCCTCTCCAGCTCAGTAACACTGATGGCCAATTGAACAGAGTCCGGAAGAATGAAAGCATCCTGACCATCAATCTCCCCCTCGATGGGCTCGTGAATATGGGAAACAGTATCCGGTTTAATGTTCCTTGTTCCAGGTCTATATGAACGATAGAAGTTAAAACGAGCAAAGAATAGGGCCCACCTGGCTTTGACGGGAGTTCAGACTTTTGGCAGACCGCAAGTACTCCAGATTTCTTTGGTCTGTCCAAACCAAAAATGGTTCCACTGAGCCCTCCAACCAGTGCCTCCACTCCTTCAAGGCTAATTTGATATCCAGGAGTTATCGATCACCCACGCCGTATTCAGAGGGGGAGAGGCTCCTGGAAAAGAAAGCACAGGGGGGAAAACGACCATCATCTGCACTTTGGCTTAAAACTGCCCCAACCCCAGTGCTAGAGGCATCCACCTCCATCACAAACTGTTTCTTCGGGTCCAGAGTCTGGAGAACACGTGCCGAGGTGAAGAGATCCTTTAGCTTAAGAAAGGCCTTAGCTTTATCATTCCAGGAGAGCTTGGTTTTGGCAGAGGTCAGTGCATGAAGAGGAGATGCCATCTGGCTATAATTACGAATGAAGCGTCTGTAGAAGTTGGCAAACCCCAAGAATCTCTGAAGCTGCTTGCGGTGCAATGGAGTTGGCCAATTGACGACAGCGTTGATCTTCGAAGGACCCATTGAAATTTGATCCGGGGCAATGATAAACCTCAAAAAGGAAGTAGAGGCGACATGGAACTGTCATTTTCTCAGCTTTGACAAATAGTTGGTTCTGAAGGAGTATCAAAAGAACTGATCGAACGTGCTACTTATGGGTGGTCAGGTCTGGAGAGTAGATGATTATATTGTCCAGGTACACAAAAACAAACTCACCCACCATGTCATGGAGCACATTATTGACCAGCCCCTGGCATACCGCAGGAGCATTGGTGAGTCTGAAGGCATGACCAGATATTCATAGTATCCAGTAGGTGTATTGAAGGCCGTCTTCCACTTGTCCCCCTCCTTGATGCGGACCAGATGGTAGGCGTTACATAGATCTAACTTAGAGAAGACCTTAGCCCCTGTAGCTGTTCAAAGGCAGAGTTCATAAGGGGGAGAGGGTAACTTTTCTTGATAGTGATGGTATTGAGACAACGATAATCTATGCAGGGACAAAGAGAGCCATCCTCCTTGCCCACAAAAAACCCCCGGCCCCGGCAGGAGATGAGGAGGGATGGATGATGCCAGCCTGAAGGGACTCTTGAATGTTGGTCTCCGTAGCTTTGGATTCAAGCAAAGATAACGAGAAGAGACGTCCCCTGGGCGGAGTAGATCCATGAAGCAGGTCAATGGAGCAGTCAGACGGCCGATGGGGAGGAAGAGAAGTAGCCCTGGACTTGTTGAAGACCTCTTTGAGATCATGATAGTCATGGGGAACCCTGGAAAGGTCTGGATAAGTCTCCTCAGGACGTCTTTCAGAGGAAAGAGAAATGTTGGCCGCAGTCAGACAAGTTGCCGAACAGGAGGGAGACCATTTGGATATCTCAATTCTCTGCCAGTCTATTCTGGGGTTATGCTTTCTGAGCCAGGTGGCACCAAAGTCCACAGGAAATTCAGGAGACTGGATAGCCAAAAAACTCAGAAGTTCATTGTGGTTACCTCCAATGGACAACTTAATCTCCTCCGAAGCCAAACTGGCCTTGTTCAGTTGACGACCATCCAGAGCCAGAATATTATGGGGAGAAGGGGCATTAAGAAGTTGAATGTCCAAATTCTGAGCAAACTCCTCATCAATGAATTCCATGTCTGCTCCAGAGTTGATGAAGACCCTAATATGATGAGAACCAGATTTAAAGAAAATACAGGCAGGCAGGGTTAATGTAGGGGAAGGAGGGTTCTGAATATGGCCCAGCAGAGCTCCCCTTACATCTACTGGGCCAGACCTTTTACTGGACATCCTGAAACCCGATGACCACTGCCCCCACAGTAAAGGCAGAGGTTGTTCCAGAAACTGCATTGCTTCTCCTCAGGGGACAGTCTTGTACGCCCCAGCTGCATTGGTTCAGGTGAATCCATCAATTTGGTCTTGGATCCAGACTCAGGGAATCGAACATTCTCCTGTTGGAAATTGGCCTGACAACGGTGCTCTCAGAGAGTCTGAGGTCAATTTGTGTCGTCAGGACCTCCAAAAGTCTGAGTGAGGCATCTCCCGAGTAGCCAGCTCATCCTTGATTCCATCATTTAGTCCCAGCCGAGAAACATCAATCAGAGAGCCTGCTCGTTCCACTGACTATCAGAGGCTAGAAGGTGAAAGTCAATTATATAGTCAGTAACTAATCGGTTTCCCTGACACAGAGACAGAAGGGCTTTAGAAGCCTCACGGCCAGGGAGAACTTTTCCGAAAACCCGAATCAACTCCTGAGAGAAAATAGGAATTGCAGATGTGAGATTCATTCTGCTATTCAGTGGTTCCCCATATCTTTGCCTTCCCAGCAAGTAAAGAGATAACATAAGCAATCTTGGAATGATCTGATGGGAAACAGGATGGCTGCAGTTCAAAAATGATCTCACATTGTGTTAAGAATGGTCTGCAGAGATCCGGATCACCCTTAAACAGTTCAGGAGGTGACAAACGCGCCTCCCTTCTAGATTCAAGCGGCACCAAGGGGACGGTGACTTCACCCATTATTTGAGGAAGTGGAGCTACGTGAGGAGGCTGCTTGCGGAGGTGTTCTAGAATCTCCCTTACTCCTGACTCGGGTTGGCTAATTGAATGCTCAACACCGGCACGCCACTGCTGATCTGGTGCGGGGTCCATACTGGCCAGATTATTCTGATATAAACTAGACAGCGAGGTGCGTTTCAACAGTCCAAAAACATCAGTAAGATGGCTGAGACAAATCCAGGATCAGAACCTTAGTTGAGAAAACTCCAAGGAAATTCCAGAATCATGGTCAGAGGCATGAGGACGACAAAAACAGATCCGACAGGGGCTCAGATTAAATCGAAAATTTCAGGGATAATCCAGGTCATAGCAGGGAGAACAGAAACAAGGCTGGAAAGGCTCACCATGAGGACGACAAAAAATCTGGCGTTGGTCCTAGATCTGGAGCGGGTTAATAAAGGCAGACAAACAGGTGCAGCTGATGAGTGAGGTAGTGAAGGCAGGTGGGGATAATCAGATCATCAGAGCAGAGATGACGTGCAGAACCATGACAGTGTACAGTATTAATATTGGGTTAAGCAAATAATTTAATAAAACACTATTTGGTCGAATAATGTTTTATTCACCTCTTGGATTTGCATTGTCAATTGGTTTGAAAAGATTCCAATTGCTCTAAATTAGCAAAAAGCTCATTTAATCACATTCAGATTTCAATGAGAAACTTTCAGTCTCAAACACCAAATCCATACTAAACTGTGATATCATTGCACAATATCATTGACTGGTTTTGAACAATCTTTTTCCTTCTTTGTAACAGTTGTTAATGGTGCCACTCAGTAGAGCCTCAGGGACTGCTCTGTGAACAGTTGTTTATATTTGCAGCATTTTTTTTCTCCAGTCTTTTTAAAGGTTAAGTTCCTGCTTGTAAGTATATGTGACAGCAACAAAAAAGTTGAATGATGTATATTAAAACACACAAGAGTAGTTTGAGGCACACAACATCTCTTGAAAAAGCTTTAGGAGCATGGGTTCTATAACCTTATAATATAAGGTCCTAAATGAATTTTTGTTTCATTTATCATATATTTATTTTTTCTGGAGTAAGTTTATATAGACACAGACCATTTATTTTTACTATTGTTACCTATTTTTTTATGAAATTATTATAGGAGACCAAACCTTATAAAAAACTGCCTTCTCATTATGCCCCACCTTCACACAAATAGTGAAAGAGAGCTAAGTATAAAGGACAATTCTAGGGCAGAGAGATTAAGCCAGTAATAAATTTGAACAGCTTCTGTTCTCCTTCCCTCTAACTATGCAAACTGTTGAAGCAAAACTCTGCTTTCCACATCTGCCTAATTCATCCTGCAAAAAGACTATGCAGGATCCCTATGTATCACTTATTATTTATTTAACTCTATCTTCCATCTCTTTACTTACTGTATTTTTTAACCTGCTGGTGATCATCTCTATCTGCCACTTCAGGTAAACAGTTTTTTTGCGTTTTTTAAAATAACAAGTTTTTAAAGGATTGTTTTTTTGTGTGGTGAACCTTACAAGCAGTAATTGTGAATTTCTGTAGGAAACTCCACAGCCCCACCAACATCCTATTACTTTCTCTGGCTGTCTCAGACTGCATGGTTGGATTCCTCATTTCATTTCAAGTATTGCTGATAGATGGTTGCTGGTATCTTGGGGACATTATGTGTGCCATCTACTTTATCTTGGACTACATTATTACTACTTCCTCAATAGGAACCATGGTTCTTATTTCTGTTGATCGTTATATGGCAATTTGTTACCCCCTGTACTACCCAAGCAGAGTCACTACAGAACGAGCAAAGATTTCTGTTTCTCTGTTTTGGATGTGTTCAATTCTTTATCATTGTGTTCTCCTCAGAGACAATCTGCACAACCCAGGCAGGTATAATTCTTGCTCAGGAGAGTGTCTAGTCTTTTTAGATTATATTGGGGGAGTGTTTGACCTTTTGTCATCCTTTATTTGTCCTGTCACTGTGATTATTATTCTGTATGTGAGAGTGTTTGTAGTTGTTTTGTCTCAAGCTCGAGCCATGAAGTCTCATGTTGCAGCTGTTTCAATTCTGGGTTCAGCGAAAGTCACTGCTAAGAAATCTGAAATTAAGGCAGCAATAACCCTGGGGATTGTTGTAGTTGTGTTTCTAGCTTGCACCTGTCCATATTTCTGTGTTTCACTAATCTCAGAAGACGATGCAGTCAGTGCTTCATCTGTTGCCTTTCTTCTGTTTTATTTTAATTCTACTCTTAACCCACTGATCTATGCCCTATTTTACCCCTGGTTTAGAAAATCTTTAAAACTAATTTTTACATTGCAGATCTTTAGACCTGGCTCTCGTGACAGCATTATTGTGTAAAAAGAATTCCAAAAACAAATCTTGTATAACTGGATAAAATCTATACGTAAATAAATCATACACAGGAAATATTATTGATGAAACTATTTTCTTGTCTTCTGAGATTTTCCAGTTCTTTGTGTCACCAGCATGTACTTAAAGTCTTAATTAACGGTCTGAAACGTTGAACTTTAACTAAATCTGTTCATATATTTATCTTTTCCTGTTGTTGAGATGATTTAATTTTGTTTCATTAAGTTTTTTTTTCTTGTACAGCATTTAGAAACTAATACATCTTAATTACAGACAATCTTAAGCATTTGTAAAATGCTCAAATACAAGTATATAATAAATTGACTAGATAACCCTGTGTTGCGGAGACAGTCTCTGTTTTGGACAACCTGTCACCAGCAAATGTTCTCCCCTGAAATGTCCCAGATTTTAATCTCTTATACATGAGAAAACCATGCTGCAAATACAACCTCATATCAGTAGGTGTGTGAATGCGTAACTTGAGCATGTTGTTCAGCTTTACAGTATCTGTTTAGAAAATGGTGACCCTGATTAAGATAACTTTAACAAACAAGATAAAATAGCACCTTGTTACCTATGATATTATGGTGTTTAAATCAAGGATAGATACCAGTGTTACACCCCAATATGTGACCCTGGCACTTGATAGATACCCAGAAAGAAACGGCATGAAAAAAACCTAACTCTTCATTCCTAATGCTGAAAAATGTAGAAAAAGTTTGGCAAGGTTTTCCAGGACAGGGCATTAATTAGCTAGAACTGACTAGAGTTACAGTGCTAATGAGATGACAGGCAGAGGAGGCACAGTAAACACGTATCTACCATTGCCTGGTCTGCTTTCAGGACATTTTGGATATGAGATGGCTAAAACAAACTGAACTCCTTAGTGAGTCTGATGAATCATCAATAAGATAACTTTAGCTTATGTTCTATTGTTGATTTTGTAGCTTTTTGGAAATAAGGCTGACCATATTTTGATTTGCAAGAGAGGAGACTTATCCCATTTACTTTAATAATACTCTTTTATGATGATAACTTTAGCATTTTTGCAAATGATCAAGGTACAAAAATTATGTAAAAAGACTTTGGAAATAAAAAAATAAGGAAACATCAGTTTTAGATTAAACTGTCACCATAATATCTCACATTGCAGTCATGCTGGACACACACACACACACACACACACCCACACACACACATATATA
>JAUZNJ010030626.1:0-14669 GCA_034780135.1 Jordanella pulchra
ATACACACACACACACACACATTAAAACTGAATAACAGCTTTTACAAAACTGTTTGGGTGTTAATAGGATGTGGAGAAGCCGTGGGATGATAAAGTGGAGGAGTCCTCTCAATAGGGATTTCGGCAAAGAAAGTAAACAAGATGTGTATTATTGATAGAAAGGGAACACAGGATCCCAGCCTACTTTTTCACGCCTGGACTGTAAAATGAAGTCAAACAAATGAATAAATAACACGCCTTGGATTATTTTAACTAAAACTGACTGCCCAAATCCCCATGATCTGAAAAAAAAAAATCAATAAAGTGAAACCTGCATTGTGTTCGCAGGGCACAAATAATTTGCTCTCTGAGACATAGAGGGGCAAGGGCTGAGAGAATTGGTGGGTGGTTGTTTATTTGGAATCCTATTTTTGTTTTATCTTAATGAAGTGTCTCTTGTTAAACTGGATGGCAGCCCAAAAAAATGGGGAGTATGTTTCATCCACTCTACTGGATATAACAAGCTGCTCTGGGCAGGTATGCTCACGCTCTGTGTGGCATAATATGATCCCAGCGAGACTTTCTACTACTTCAGACTTGCTCAGACTTAGAAAAATAAATAGAAAAGAGTAATAAGCTCAAAATCAGAGGAGTGTCCCACTCAGGAAACACAGTGTGCTTGTGTGAGTTTTTCACATAATGGATCAAAATGTATTATTTTTATAAACATCCGTGGTTTGGCCTATAAATTGTGAGTGGGGAATATGTTTGTCCAGAATGTTTTAAGCTCTGTCATAGAGGTTAACAACAAGCAAAACATCTTGAAGTCTCCTAAATTATTTTTTATTTACTGACACTAAAACAAAAACTTTACAATAAAATCATGAAAAATATAAGAGCTTTACTATGCTCCATGCCCATTGTAAATCTGTTCATTTCCAGCAAAAATCTATGAAAGAAGATATGATAGCTTCTAGTTTATATTGTATAAAACCCTTCTAGCATGTGCTGGTTACTTGTTCTGTCGCTCTTGATCCTGTAAAGTCTGCAGACAGTTTTGGCTATGGTCTCTGTTGATCAACTTGGTTTTTAATGCAAACATAAACATCCATGGAACCAACAAACAGGCTTCCATGACCTGGATTACTGGGAATTTGCACAGGAGAGTCACAGGGAAACCAAATAAATAAAACAGCAACTATATAAAAAAGTGCATCAGGCTTAGTTTAACTGCTAGAGATGTATATATTACAGGTAGGCACTTTGTATCTGTGGGGGTATACTGTAAGTACCAAATACTATATTATTTTCTATATAGCAGATCCCATCATGTAACTGAACTTAAAATAATTCTTTTTTTTTTTGCAATCTTCTACATGGTGCACTCTAATGTAATGAGAAAGAAGGTTTGAAAACCGTTTGTAGATCCATTTATCTAGCTTTACATAAGTCTTTAATGTCAACCTCTTTTCTAAATTTCTCAAAGTGATCCCGGAATATTCAGTATCAGCTACATGGTCAAAAGCTGGTTGACAGTTATTTGTGTTCATTTCAGTTGATTTATATTGTGCCAATCCACAGCACATATATAATCAAGGACTTTTATAAAATAAAGGAAAAAATGGTAATTCACTTGAATCATACAGACAGATTCAAAATAGACTACATACAGCAGTACACAGAATGGGGTCATTTCATATAATAAAAAACTAAATTCATGCTGCTTTATAAAAACAGAATATTGACATTAACAACCCTGCTACCCAGCTATGTTAAGTTATATGATGTTTTCTGGAATTGCTTCTAACCTTTGGAAACATTTTATACTTGAGATATGAATAAAAAGAAACCATGACCTAAATGTAAATTTAAATGTGCACATTTTTGTACATATAATGGATCTGGATTTAAAAAATAATTTAATGTACTATTTATTTATATATTTTTACCACCTACACTATCCATGGTGTTGCTTTAAAAATGACTAAAGGTCACATGTCCCACTGTTGCTAACAGCCAGTGTCAGCTTAAACATGATCAGTGTTAAAAATTAGAAGGTTAGTTTAAAGCAATTTATATGCATAAAACAGGCGGAACACTATGGCGATAGCCCTACTGCTCCACTTGTCAAAGCGAAATCTGTTGGGCTCTGTTTGACATCAAGACACATATTCTTATTGCCACATCGCCAGACAGGACACTGTAAAAAAAAAAATAAAAATTAGAAGGTCCTGAGCGTGGATAACTCTGAGCTAGGCTATAGATCTTAAAGACTGCCCCATGATGTTTGCAGCTTACATCTTTATAGTTACCAAATTTACTCTTTTCTCCAAGTCGTTCCCTTCTTGAGCTTAAGCTTTACATGTTCATTAGAAACACACTCAGAAAAAATCAAAACCGATGGGGAAAAAAAGAAATCTTATGTACTTTTTTGCTGTTGTGTGTGTTCTTTTTCATATCAGCCAAGTGTGAACTGGGCTTTTGCATCAAGTAATAATTTCCTAATGTTTGGTCAACACGGTGGCGCCACAAGCTTAGGCTTTAAAAACTGATGCTTTAAAAAGCATTCTTAAACATGTTTCTTTTCTTCCCGAAAACACAGTTTGCTTGCTGAAGAGAAGAAAGGGAAAGTTTAAATGTGAATGTTCCCTTCACATCTGTCTGCACATGCTTTTTAAATTACATTCAACCAATAAATATACTTTCTTTAGACTAGGACCACTGAATGAATAAAATACTATTTTAAAAATAAGTAATTTCACATGATTTTTAGCATTAATTAAATTGTATGAAAATTCTGCCACTATAAATATCTAAAATAATAAATGAATAAAGAATCTGTTTAGAACGTGACTTATTTACTCTTTAACAGTTTGTATACTGTTGGTCCTTTAGTTACCTTTGGCTTTCGATGTTAGCTTTTAGAGGTCTGAGGTTCCTCAGGGTATTTTTCAGTTCCTCATATACAAAGCTATTTCTAACCTTTTTTGGATAAGTAGCAGTGATAATTTAAATGAAAATCAAGCACTCTGTTGTTCTGGTTCATGAATTTGGGACAGTTTAGCAGATTTAAAGCATACACTTGATTTACGTATTTTCATGTCAAAATTAGCTTGAATTTACTTAATCTACTTAAACCTCAAGGCTGTATGCCAGTACACAGACAGTCATTCTTTTGACCAGACATCAGATTCTCTTTTTACTGGTAAAAGTGACACTGAAACATAGCATTTACGTTTTCATTTTTCAGGTCTTCTCATCCTCATGGCACCACTGGATTTCGAAGTGTCCCGAGAGTACTACCTGTCAGTGGAGGGCAGTCGTGGCAAGTCTTCCCTCAGTGACATCACAACTGTCATCATCAACGTGACTGACGTGAATGACAACGCACCAGTGTTCAGAGAGGGTGTTTACAGCACTGAGATACTAGAGGATATGACGCCTGGAAGTCTGGTTATGAAAGTAAGACCTAAATCCAATAGAATGCAATTCAAATTTGTATTATTTATTCAATGCAAACATCTGAATGCATTAAAATACCAGTGTTATCTAAATACAGCAATTCTGCAGTTAGTAATGTACTTTACAGCTCCACAATAATCAATCATAAAATATGAAGGGCCTTGTTCTACTTTTAATAGAATCCTTAAGTGCTGGTAGAATAGTTTGAGTTCATTTATTTCAATAATTATTGTTTTCAGGTCTTTAATTCTGCTCACTATGGTGAGTTTAATCTTACAGCTATTGTAAACATAACAGGAGTTACATATATATATGTATATAGATTTCGATAAATTTATATAGAGAGGACAGTTGAGAGCGAAAGAGAGGGAGAGAGCGAGAGAGATAGTGAGTGAGATATACCCTTAGTAAATATGCATGTTATATAATCACTAAGGTCTGGTTCCACTTCGAGCAAATGGGACCAAGTCCTTAGTATTTTGTCTTCTTAAGTAAAATGATTGTTTTTATTCTGTAACACTCTAGACCTTCTACAAATGTATTATTTTTGAAATTGAATTGTTTTCATGAAAAAGTTGTGCTGACCTTTAAATTGAAGTTGTTTTTTTCTAGTTGTAAATGATTTTTTTCTTTTGCATGTGTTTTTGTGTTAGTTTCATTTTTGTTTTCTTGCTTATTTTTTAAGTTTCTACTTTTTAAGTGTGCAGGAACCGTTTTAATTTGTGGTGAAATTGTATTTATTTCCATCCCTCTCCCAACATACAATCGAAAAACATTCTCTGTGGTTTATACCTGTTACATATCAAATTGTTGGATGTAGTTTTGCAAAGTCGGTTGTTTTGTGTTTTTTTGTTTTTTGTTTTTTTACCTCTTGATGACATAAAAGGGAAAAACAGTATTAGCTTCCACAAGATTTCCATCACATTTTTGTCTTTCTATCAGGTAACAGCAGTAGACCTGGACGGCCCAATTAATAATCTGCTTCGCTACTCAATTGTTAGTGGAGATCTTCAGCAGCAGTTTTCCATCCACCCTCGCAGTGGTGAAATTTCTATCCGCACAGCACTGGACAGAGAGGAGGTTGGCGTTTGTCTAATCAAATAAAACACCATTGAATAAGATAAAACATCAAGGCATTTCTTAAGCCCTGATTCCTGCTTTGCAGATCCCTCATTACTCCCTGACAGTGCAGGCAGCTGATGAGGGCAGCCCCCCTCTGTCATCAGCAGTCCTGGTCACCATCACGGTCATAGACGTCAACGACAACCCGCCTGTCTTCTCTCAGGTTAACTACAATCTAGTACTGCAGGTATGACAACTTTAACATTTCAAGTTAGATTTCTTCCTTGCTACAAGCACATGGCAATCGTTTGATCTATTTCCCTGGAACGTGACATTCAATATTTACTCAGCAAATTCTAAAAGGTGACTGTATAGATGCTCCATCATCCATGTCAGGTAAAAAAAACAGGTTCTATTTTTTTGGAGGTTCTTTATCTCTGCAAACCAACACATGTTGGCTGCTGTGCATTTTGTCAAGATGAGCCATCCAGTTTGCTGCTGACATGTAGAGACACGGCTAGCCTTCATCTAGCTTTCCACTCCCTTTTAGAAAAAGATTTTTTCCTTAAAAAGCATTATCCCAAAAAAGAAAACAAGTTTTTTTTTTCTTTAACAAAAGTATTCAAATGCAGCCTAGAACTCAGGGGGAAATGAATGAATGAATTAATTAATTAATTAGAGAATCCAAATAATCTCATTTCATTAAGTCACAGTTTTAGTTGCACATTTTGCAGGCCTCATAAGGAAGAACTTTTTTTGGTAAACAATGTTTTTTTATGTACTTCACATTGTTTCGATCTCTGCAGGACTCTATATGCAAGTCTAGGCAGTTTTGCCTGGGTTTTGATTTGTTATACCTAATATTTTGTGCCCAGAGATCATCGACACTTTCGTTTATAAAAAATACAAATGGCTGCACAACCTGTAGCAAACACAAAACACTATTTTGAAAAACTATCAACAACCTATATGTCAGGAGGCAAATAAAGAATTCAAGCCAGAACTCACAGAACCAACATGCCAACTCTGACAAATAACTGTTTGTGTCTGGAAGAGGAATGGATCCATTTATTTCTTCCACTTCATTCATATCAATAAAAAATAGGCACAGTGGTATTATGAAAATAAGCATAAAATGCAGCTTTTCTCCCTATATAAATTGCCCATTTTAGATCCATTGGATTAAGTCTTATCTCTGTCAGCTGGATAACTATTGGAGCTAGAGATAAACCAATGGTAATTGTTGTACTCATTAAAAAGAAGAGTTCAGAGAAAGTGATTCAGGCATGGTTGTTGTTCTATCTGCAAATTTGCCCGCTCTGTAAGTACCAGCCGGTCACCGAGTAGTTTGGTCATCATTGCCAAACACTGTGTAGCCATGAATCAAGCTTCTTGAAATGGTCCCATCTGGTGATGGCACAACAGTCAACTCTGCCTGATGGAGGAGCTCTGATTGCAGTGAGCAGCTGGATGCCGCCGCAGAGGGTCAAAGGAGCTGTAAATTTTGACAGACAGGTGAAGCAGGTCAACAGCAGCTTGAGTTTCCTCTTTCAAAGTTAATTATAGGTCTTCGTTTGACTATTCAGAATCCTTCCACTTGTTTTACGAGAGGCACATCTGTTGTGGCAAAGTTAAAATGCTAGGTTAGACTTGAGTAGAGTTTGAAATCTCTGCCAAAACAAGCAGCTTTAGAATCTATTGATATGTTTCCCAGATACCTCAACAAAGGAAACTAAAACAGAAATAATTAATTTGACTCGTAAACTGTATCTCTGTATTACAGCATTCAATTCCTTTTTGTTTGATGATATAATTCATTAACTGATTTGTTTTTATTCATAAATAAAGCGGCTGATTGAAATTCTTGTGCTCCTTGTCTCCTTCCTGATAGCATGACATGTGTGTTGTAGAGACAGCAGGGCTCAGAGATTATATTCAACACTTTCTCTGGTATTTTCTGTACAGTGTATATAGATGCATGGCAATAGGGGATTGATGCATATTTTTACCTCAATAATTTTGTTACCTTCCCTGCCATCCATCTCCTGAAGTTTGCTGCTCTTACAGTGATAGTACTATTTTGTAAGGGACCATTGATTTCTAATAACATCAGGACACAATGAAAAGCCACTCAAACTCGATATGTAATTTATCACAGGAAATTCTTTTAGGTATCTTTTTTTCATCCATGGTTTTTGATGAACGGCATATGAGATTAAATCCAAGGACAAACGTTGCTTAAATCCTTTAACTGATTCCTGGTTTTGTTAAGTTATTATGAATGTAAGTTATTTCCTATATGAACTCATTAAAGATGAATAAAAAACTTGAATTAAAGATTAAATTTTCTGTAGGAGGGTGAGTCCATCGGCAGTAGCATCCTCCAGCTGGTTGTGACAGATAAAGACACACCAAAGAACGGCCCGCCTTTCTCCTTCCACATAGTCAGTGGCAACAATGACCGCCGTTTCCATGTCGACCAGGGCGGCCTGTTGTCCCTTTCTGCGCCTCTCAGGAAGAAGAACAAACCCTACCACCAGCTAAAGCTCCAGGTAAAAAAGTCTGCTACACACCTGATCTTGTTCTGTCTTGACTTTACACTTGTTTCTGATGCCTTCCTACTGGGGTGTCTGTTTTTGTTTTTTTTACCCAGCAGACAGGAAACAAATACCGTGTCATTTCTATTAAATTGCTCATGTCACTTCTGACATTCAGATTTCTGTTTTCACACCATGTGTAAAACTAAAAAAAGAATAAATAGTTTTCCTGCTGTTGAAACCTGCTGTTTTCCTTTTAGCCTCAACTGCTGTCAGGGAATATGAAATTTGCTCTGGAAACTCTTCACAGTTAGCTCCAAACCAGAAACCCTAACATTTAGCTTCCTATTAGATTAGGTCATTTAAAATGGCCTATCAGAGTTTTGAAACGTAAAAAAAATGTTGCCTTAATGCTGTTTTATGTAGTGTATAGTACAAGTTGCATTTACAAGTATTGCTGCACTAATGCGTGTTATTAAGTTCATCCCCCAGTGGATCTGCTAATGTGTTAAGAAAGCACATGTGCTTTATCTAATCTAATTGAAAGGTCTTTTCTAAAAACTCTTTTGTTCTTTCAAGGGGTTTTGACATGTAAGAGATTGTTGTGATATTATCTTTGACTCATCTTCCATGTGATTACATTTCTGAGGTTCTCCTATTTATTCTGATAGCAGCTGTCTCAGCTATGGTCTGACCCAAGATGGCCACCCTTTAGGCACGTCGGCCTGGCTGCCGGCAGCGTCTACATATTAATGTCAATGCTTGAAACAGTGACTCTATGCTGCACATATTGAGTGAATTTCCTTCAAATTTTTTCCTTCAGTTTTTGTTTTCCCTGTGGCTCTTACTTCATCTCTTTTTTTCTTTCACATATTTAAACATTTCATATGGTTGGACAAAGCAATCTGTGCAAAGCCAACTTATTTTACCATGACCTCTTTGGCTTTATAGTTTGTGAAATGTAAAAGCAGCTTATCTCAAGTCAGCAGTCTTCCCAGTGATCATGAAGGCTGGTGATGATTTTTTTTTATTAGCGTTATTGAGACTGAGTTGACCTTTTTTGATTTGAATCTAAATAATAACCTTCACTTTCTACTTAAGCTACCTAAATAGATTGACATCTTATACTGTATTTCTTTTTCTCTATGCATACTGTAGATACTAATGTTTCAAGATACACTTTAGGCTTAGTAATTCTCTTGCAAGAGTGTAGACTTTAGAAATTTATCCGAGTGAGGAACTTTGAAAAGAGGGGAAAAGAACCAGATTTTTTTTAATTGTTTGTTTTCTTCTTAGGTAACAGACAGTGGTCACCCTCCACTGTCCTCTATCTGTGTGCTTAACATCAACGTCACTGAGCAGAGCAAGTACCCTCCCACTGTCACCCCCCTTGAGGTTTTCATTACTACCACCGGAGGGCTATTTGCAAACCGGGTCATCGGCAGACTCCACGCATCGGACCAGGACCTGCAGGATGTCTTGACCTACAAGCTGGTTTCACAAAAGCCAGAGGGGAAAAGGTTCTCTGTGGACCTGACAGATGGGAAAATCTGGGCGGATGAAAACCTGGAGGTGGGCTCATACGTGCTGAACATTAGTGTGAGTGATGGGAAGTTTTCTGTCTGGACGGAGGTCAAAGTTCACATGTGGGCAGCCAGTCAGAGAGCCCTGGACTCTGGCCTGACACTGCAGCTGGTTGGGATGTCACCAGAGGAGTTTCTCGGAGATTACTGGAAGGGCCTCCAGCGCAAAATGGCACAGTCTCTCAGCCTACCCAAACAAGAGCTTTACTTGGCCAGCCTGCAGCAGCTGCCTGACACCAAAGCAGTGGAGGTCCTGTTGGTTCAGAGGCCTGAGGAGGGACTTATCAAGTCTCTGTCAGCTAGCAAACTCCAAGGTGAGCTGTCAGCAGAAAGACTTCTTTATAAAACCTATGATCAAAACAATGCATGCAATCTGACTGTGAACACTTTGATGTAGGTATTATAGCAGAGATGGAGGACTCTCTGGGCCTCAGAATTCCCAAAGTGAGCCATGAGGGGTGTGTAGGAGCCAGCTGTCTATCACGAGGCTGCAAGAACGCCGTGCTGCTGTCAGGAGCAAGACTAAACCATTTCACCACAGCCAGAGTTGGTTACATCACACCGCAGCATACCTGGGAGAGCATCTGCTCCTGTAATGGTAAGTCAGTCTGTCACAGTGTCTGTGTTTTTATAAGTTCCAGAGAGCCAGATATCAGAGAGGATACTGATGTAAGACTATGTGAACCTCAGTGAAAGTTGTGATGCAGGAATAAAAATGCAGAAGTTCACCAATACATAGTTTGGCTTCTGTCGCTCTGAAGATCTGAGTCTGTAGCCTCAAATCTCACACATACCTTCACAGTCTGTCCAGTTCTAAACACCAGCTTCACATAGCAGAAAAAACTCAGTATGACCTCCAGCAATTGAATTATAACAAACTCAAAATCAAAAAGATGTTTTATCATAATGTTATCATTTTGTATCCATTCAATTAAAATTATACTTGTTATGAAGGGTAATTAAAATAACAGTCCATTAATATCCATTAACTATAACCGTAACTTTAAGTGCAATACCACCACCTAATGGGCTGGAGTGATAAAGTTAAAGACTTTCTCTCATTAAAAGTAATATGACCAAAAATCAGTTAATTCTGTGATTTGGAAATTGTATTTTTTTTTTCAATTTGGGATTATATCACAAAGGCAGTTAATTTTTAATATAAAAAGCAGTGAAGTCCATTTATATTCAACAAGAGCATGTTTCACTCAACCTGTTCTATGTTCTATCCCTGATTAGGTAGGTGTTGGGATTATTCTTATCACCTACCTCTTTTTACTTGTGGCTATTATTGCACTTTTACAATTTGAAACCTTTGATAACTTTGTTTTCTAATAACAGAAAGGCAAATATATTTTATTTGATGATAAAACAATAGAAAACAACTGTTAGATTAACACGTAGGTAATAGAATGAGATGTTGTATCTTTATCTAAGCTCTGATGCCAAGATATTGGTCTCACACAAACAAAAATGCTGCTGTTTTATACTTTCCTGCCAGAGTAAAGCATTGTGTTGACACAGAACCTGCACATTGGTTTCATTTACACACACTCAAACTTCAATGAAATGCGAGTTTGTCTAACAAGAACACTTCTAGATGTGAAGCTAAGATTCTAATCACTTCTTTCAGTATGATGGCTTCTGCAAATCCAAATCTAACAGTTTTCTAAGTGATCTGTTCCCAATGAACAGTAGGAATAAAATGGATCTTGATGTACTCTATAAAAAACAGAAAGGACATGTAAACAAATTTCTCCTCACTTCTTTTGCATTATTTTAGACTATATAGGTTTCATGTTTTTGGTCATTCAGGATTACCGAAAGATTTTTTTTCCTACAAGAACATCCTTTTCATTTAGTGTGTCTCCATCATTACGGCTTATAAGTGCATTTATTAAGATGGTGGACTTTATTTTAGGTACCAGAGAAAATGTTTTCCTAACACAGAACTTTCTCTGAAATAACACCTCTAGTCAAACTAACACAACGACATTAGTAAATAGAATAACATTAGGATTAAATCAAATTAGAAATCTGTGGATTTAGGTACTGATAAAGAAAATGAATGGCCTTTCCTTGAAACCAATTTTCTACCCTCATCATTTTAACATCACACTTACTGGATCACAGATTAAAAAAAAAACGAATTGCTTTTGGTTAGAAACGGAGAAAATTGAACCTGTTAAATTAGTTTAACGTTGATAAGGAAGAAGTAATATTTCTGAATATCTCATCATTCAGCAGTGGTAGAGCAGGACACCTTTTAGCTTTTAAAAGAATTAGGATTAAGATTATGAAGTCCTTTGTTTAAATGTCACACACACAATAGATTAGGGAGAAAAAAACATTAAATTATATATTAAACTTAACTGCTATTACCTATAATGCACATCAACAGCTTTTTCAGCAATGAGTTATGAGTACGACAAATACAGCAGACAGGAGAAGAACAAGCAACTAAGAGCAGCAGCTTTTATTGGTGGTTTGTTAACCAGTAACTTTAGTGTGAGGGGCTGTTGAGCAGCTGAACACTTGTATTGCCTCTGTCACAAAACCATTTTGTGATGTTTATCTCTTTAAGCTGCCTTTTTTCTGTTCATAAAACACAAATTGTGTCCCACATGTCCCCTGATTATAGGGTTTCATCCCTCTTTCATACATGTGTATGTGTACTCTTGAGGTCAGATTGAACTAAGTTTAGAATATGGTGTTCTGTTTCGTTTTTTAGTTTGTAGTTTTCCCCCCAAAGAAGCAGAGAGCTTAAAGGTGGAAGTTAGAAAGTTTTAATGAGGAGTTGTTTATCCCACAAGCTTGGAACATTTATGCTTTCCAGTCTCCCCACTTCACTGATTAAAGTTTTATCTTCAAGTCAACAAAATATATTTTTGATATGCTCTAATACTGACCCTTTTCTTTAGAATTTAATAGTGTTACAGTCTTTGCAGACGACTTTGTTCTTATCTAGTCAGTTTTTTTTTATTCCTATACTTTTAATGTTTTTTTTTTTTAATTAAATTTGAAATGTTTATACTTCACTGTTTATAAACTGTTTTTATTCGACGAGAAATCAGACGTTTAAATGTTTTTTCTAGTGACTAAAAACTGCATTGCCTGCTTGGTTTGAAAAACAAAGTTTTTAGGATGATGCATATTTTCCCACACAATGAAACCTATTTGCCTGAGTTTCATACCAGTAGGAAAATATTTGTACACTTAGGCAGGTGATGCAGATATCTGCAGATTCTACATTACAAGTGTAAGAAATAGAAATAAAATGTCAGAAATGGTGTAGATTGGTGTTGATAGCAAAATTGGGAATTGATATTGACCGAGCAGAAAATATATTAATTGGACACTGACTGTAGCACATCGACCATTACATCTCCATCAAGGTAAATATCATATTCATTTGAATTTACCTGTCCACAAAAACTCTCAGTTTTAGGGGATTTGTGCATCACAAATGTGAAAATAGTATGAATATGTTCAAAAGTTGCATTTCAATTTGTTTAATCAATGTGAGAGAGCTTTGGGTGATTCGCGTCCCTTTAACGGGATGCAATTCTCGGCAGGCATGCTCATGCTGACATAACAGCATGGAGTACACTGCTTGTCTATATTTCTCAGTTTGTGCATCTTGTTTACCATATTCCTGAAGCTTCAAACTGTCTATTTGTTTCTGAACTGGTTCTTTAATTTAAGGTAGTTACTGTATGCAGACATATCATTCATTTCTACCACTGATTTATTTCAGTAGCATTCCTTTCAGTAACTTACACTAAGTTGTAATATCTTTAAAAGGAGCAAGCCACCAAATTTGTTTCAAACCAAGTAAAGATTTTCATTTAGTTTTAAACTAAGAAAATATTTGATTTATTCTAAAACGTTGTTATCTCAGTAGAAAGTCATTTATTTTTTACTTAATTTCCTTTTTTTTCACTTGTGTCATGTTTTTTTTTTCAGAGTCTGCTCTTAGGTTCAGCAGTACATCCTACCTGAAGTATCTTCACAGAATGGACGAGGACAACCAGGATTTTAGACTCTCACTGAAGTTTAAGACTTTCCAAGATCAGGGTCTTATCATGTCCACCAGGGGTGCAAACGACTGGGGGGTTTTACAGGTATTTATCCTTTTGTGCCTTTGAAAAGAAGGCAGGAAAAGCTACTTTTTAAATTTTCTCTTAAGTTATGTAGTTTTTTTTAACATAAGAATAGAGACTCTAGAATCTTTTAATCTTCTCAACAGCACATAGGTATATAACATGGATACCTAAACTGACTAATTACTTCAGGTGCTTGAGGAGGTTCTCAACAACTTTTGGTAATTGTCTGAACTCCACCATTCATGTAAAATTGTCTAAAGGCTAACCATACAATTAAATTGTAGCACATCCGTGTTTATTATTCCTGCAAGATATTTACACCTCATTCTCTTTGTTTCGGAAATGTAAAAAAAAAGGCGAAGACAAGCTGAGCGGAAACACACTGGAAGTAATATAATTGCCCTGAAATGATGCAGAGGTTCATTATTTGTATTTATTTGAAAGAATTTGTTGTGCTCTCCCCTGAGTTTCGGGATAATTTATTCTGCTCTTCGAGTTTTGCCACTGCAGAGAGATTAAATCTCTTCCTAATTTCCGGATGCTGTTAGTGTAATGTTGTTGTTTGACACTAATTTATGGGCATAAAGATAAAATCAAGGTTCTGCTGATTTAATCAAAGAGAGTTTTCCTTGGGGAACACTGACAGAGATGAGGAATTGTTTGATTTCAAAAATGTTTCCAGCCCAGAATCTCAAACACTTCTGCCTGGCTTACTGTGGCATAAATTCTTTGTATTTTCTCCTCTGAAGGTGTGAATGTATAATACCTTTTAAAATAGTTCAACAATATCTTACAACTAACCTGTTGTACCTTTTGAGATTATTTCAGTATAGCATCTCTTAAGTCCCTAGCTAAACCCTTGTCCAGTTCCATGTTAGTTTATTATGTCAGTGATTCTGGCCTAGTAGCTTGTGAGTCCCGTGTCATCCTTTAAATTCCCACTGAGGGAGCCAACTGGTCCAAATGAGAATCCAAATGAAAACTTTACTGTCATCAAGATTTATTGATTTTACTATGTAGCACAGCCAAGGGAAAGGGGGAATCATTTGTATGCTCAAGTGCAAGGTTCATGTATAAAAATACATTTGCAGAGTGAAGGTTATTAAAGAGTTGTTCTTTGAGAGACACAGATAATTTTATAAATGAAAACAGTTGATTTGATATGTACCTAAAGCTCTGTAAAATATTTTACCTTGCTGACCTTTTTTTGTAAGACATCAGTTTGTTCTCAGGTATACTCATAGAAATATGTTCAAAAATGATGTAAAATCCCTTGTTATGATTCGAGGAAAACTTCAGAACCCTGACAGTGTTTTTCAAGGTCCCAAAAAAAAAATTGCTGATAAAAGTCTTGTGTTGACCAGATGAATTAAACAGAAACCTCATTGTGATTCAATGGGTTTAAACACTCTAAAGCTTAAATTGTGTAGCTGCTGATTTGTTGTATTTGGCCACAGAGTTTATTCTGGAGTAAATCAGCAAGTTTGAATGGAGAACTAGAGCTGCTTCAATGATAAACAACAGCAGTAAACTGTGAAGAACAAGTAAAGGTGACATGTCAGCTGTTTATATAAAGTGACAGCTTATACCTGACAGCAGAACAGTTAGCGCATTCGACAGTGAACAAGGAGTTTGATTTGTGCTGATGTGGAATCAGTGGACCAACATTCACTCTTTGTGCTCACTGCAGTAATGGAAACTGACTTGTTTTATTTCTGGCTTTTATGTTGGCAGATGTGCAGGAAGGGATATTTGTTCAAACAGTTGTGACACTGAAAAAAGTAGCTTGTTCATCAAATTTCAGAAAAAGCTAACCGGCCTTTGGTTTTCAGACATTTTAGAAGCATAACAGTGTGCCTGCAGATTCATGGATGGATGGATGGATGGATGGATGGATGGATGGATGGATGGATGGATGGATGGATGGATGGATGGATGGA